>BMAV01018426.1:0-27313 GCA_019973955.1 Trichonephila inaurata madagascariensis
ATAATGAATCATCATTAATCAATATACAAATTACAGATTTGGTCAACGTAAGAAATTCGATCTTTTACTGGTACTGAAAAAAAATTTATCTACTTTCAAGGATCTATTAAATTGTCAAAATGAAGAGTAAAAATATGTTTACCCGAAGTATAAATTCTATTTGATCTGAAAAACTAAAGAAAAGCTCAATGAATACCGAAATATGCACATTTTGGAAAAAGCACTTTTATAAAGTGCATTAATTAATTTTTAAATAAACCATCTCTAGCTCAAACTTAATTTCTTCATTTTTAGTCAGTTTCTGCTATAATTTCATAAATAGAATTTTTGTCATTTATAGATTCTTTCATCATGTAAAAATAATTAATACTTGAAATAAATTGGCTGCAAAAAATTGGTTGAATTATCTAATGTAATTATGGTAACACGAATTTTAATTATTTAATTCGCCACAAATTTAATTTTTTTAATATATTCTCATTGTTTTTGTTAAAGAAGCTCAAACTTCTGAATAATTAATCATATAAAAACACGATCAACTAGAAAAAGTAGCCGTTTACCTTTTTCATACGGAAATGATGTTTTCTATAGAAATAAGTAATTGAAAAATCCGAAATTCAGGCTTTAAATGTGCATTATATTAAATATTAAACAGAAGTTCTTTTTACTTTAGCAACTTATATTGGTTAAAGTATGTATTCCATAAAAAGTAATTCTTACACAAACAAGTTCTAAAAAATGTACACAATCTGCAAACTTAAGAAATGAATAAAAATACTTTTTTTTATTATTAATTACTTTCAATACAAAATATATATAAAACTACAATAGCTTGATTTAGTTAACATAAATATTTATTAATAAAAATATATATTCATATTTATTTGAAAATGACGTTTATTTATATACAAAGAAGCACATGAGAGAAAGCAGAAGTTTAATATTACAAAATTAATATTATTTTTCATTCATTTTCACACTTTTTTATGTTTAAGACTGAAATTTTAGTACTAAATGTATTACTATAAAACACTTTAAAATTAAAAAGGGCATAAAAGTATTTATTTAATTATTTGCCAGATAGATAGCATTGTTTGTAGCATTTTGTTAATGATTTCAAAAATTTCAAGACTATAAATATAAATAATAGAGACAAGTAAGAAAATTATTTTTAATTCTAGGATTTATTCTATATTCTATTACATGTTTAACGAAAAATATTTTAACAGCAATGCTTTTTATTAAGCTATTTTTGAAAATTGTTATTTACAAAATAATACAAGTCTGGTATTTTTCAAATAAGACAATAAATAAAAATTGAAATAATATCAGGAATTAAGCAACAACCAGAAGCAAAAAAATAACGAAAAACGTATTAATGGCTATCATGATTTATATAACCTGAAACTTCAATTAAATATTCCAAAATTCTTTTGTATTTTATAAAACTTAACTCAATTTATTTAATTTCATTTAATCTGGAGGAAAGAAGAAAAAAATATTTATTTCTTTATATAAAGAGGCATAAGCTCACACACTGCATTAAAAATAAAAGTATCTAAAGATAGTATAAATTAAACAAACATGTAACTTATTTTCGTAGTAATTGGAAAGGATTATTAAATTAGTATTCATCTTCGCTTAAAAAAGTGGCTGTTCGCAAATTAAAGGGGAAACACTCGTTTTGGAGAAATGTAAATAGGGTTGACAATATAGTGTGATATTTAATTAACTTAAAGTATTTCAAAATATTCATATAATAACAAATTTGAATAATACAAAATCAAATTAAAATATTGAGAAAAAGCTGAAGGTATACTATATATAGAGAGAAAATTTTGGCCACCACTGTGTATATATATATATATATATATATATATATATATATATATATGACAGAGATATGCGCTGTGAGAGTAATGAAGAAAGGTGATAACAAAGAACAAAATATTAGAAAATTATTGACGTTAATTTTATAAAGAAATTATAATTTTTAGACAATCTGAGAGGATGTTAGATGAGAAGCATCGCATGTTGATGCTCCAGGGAGAAGTTTTCATTTTCCATTTCTTTTTAACAAGCTTTTATAAGTTTCACTTTTATGTAACGTAATCTTTGAATTAGATTTTTACCCACTTTAAGAGGTCAGATTAATTAGAAGATTTGCTCACTTGTCAAGGACCGATGACAATACAATAATTTCATAAATTTGTTCCATTGTCCTGATCAAGAGTAACTTTTTTTCAGATTTGGCAACTAATTCCATATACCATTTCCAGATTTGGCAACTAATAGATTAAGTTACAATCCTAAAAGTGAAAACACTAATGATTAATACAAACGCAACAAACAAAAAAAGTGTTCTTCATGTGAGAAAGGGGAAGGTGCGTCACAGCAATTTCTTACCATAATATAAACAATTGTCTAGTTTTTCTGAAAATGGAAATAAAAAAAAACTCATGCATGTGAAAAAGAAATTATATTCTAAATCAAACATAAAGTCTGTTTTTTTTTAAATTACCTGGTCAGATCTGTAAAATGAAACATCATTCACTGCTTTATTTTACCAAAATAGCTGAGAATTGATTCAGAGGTCACTGAATTAAAAATAATTTCTCACAAACTCTTCGATTCAAAGGGTGTACTTTTATGTCTAATGCTGATGCACGTTCCAGAAACAATATTCAGCTCTTTTTAGTCAAAAATATCACTGATTTTACACCTTCTTCCGCATGAAATGTTTCAAACTTAGCTCTTCCAGAATTCTTTCAGTTGGCTGATTCTACAATTTGCAAACCAGGTGGTATAGACGCACTGATAGGATGCCAATGTGTATTACAGATTCTAAAAATGACGCATTTAAGATTAATTCATCAAAGAATAAATGATAGTTTTAAAAAACTAAAAAATACATGCTTTTATTGTAGATCGAACTAAAAAGAGAAAAATATTAAAATTATGGTTTCTAAAAACTAAAAACCACGCTTTTATGGCATGGTTAATCGAACTAAAAAGTAAAAATTAATTTTTAATATAAGGATAATATTTAATATAAGGATATAAAATTAATGTCACTGTGATAAAAGCGTGGAGTGCTTTGTATTACATTTTTACACTAACTCTGCATTTCGAAATAGAACCACCAGGGGAGGATCGATAAGTAAGGTCTTCAATAATATAAAATAAGTGTTTGACAAGGTAAAATAATAACAGAGGTATCAGAGTGAAGGAAATGTATTACTCTTACATATTGTAAACATATTTCTTATCATAGTCACCACTAACCGCTGCACATTTGTTCAATCTATCTATGCATTTCTTCATTTCGTCCATAAAGAAACATTCTGATTGGCTGCGTATCCATTTGCGCAAGACTGCCTGAACATCAGCATCCGTTGAAAACTGTTGACCTTTCAACATCTCCTTCAATTTTCGGAACAACGAAAAATCCATCGGTGCTAAATCTGGGCTGTAAGAAGGTTGTGAAACCACTGTAAATTTCAGTTTTCCCTTGACGTCCTACGTTTGTGCACTGCAATGCGGTCTTGCATTGTCGTGATGCAAAAAAAAAGACGTTTCTTTCCAGTCTGATTCTGTGGATGCGTTGCTTGAGTGATCGTAAGGTTGCACAATATCTATCGGAATTCACCTTCAATCCTTGAGTCGAAAATTCCACAAAAGCAAACCACTTGCATCCTAAAAGATAGTGAGCGTGATTGATTTTTGTTGCTGACATTAAAGTTTTGAAATTCTTGACACTCGGGGAACCAGGGTTACGATATTCCATGGATTGTCTCTTGTTTTCTGGGTCATAATGATGAATCCAGGATGCAAAAGTTCTGGTAGCCGGTCACAAATGGATACACAGCCAACCAGAATCTTTCTTCATGGACGGAATGAAGAAATGCATAGCATGATTGAACAAATGTATAGCTGTTAGTTGTGACTATGTTGAGAAATAAGTTTATAATATGTAAGAGTAATACATTTCCTTCATCCTGATACCTCTGTTATTATTTTACCTTGTTGAAACTTATTTTATACCACTGGAGACCTTACTTACCAATCACCCCTCGTAGTAAGAAATTATAACAATTGATATCGAGCACCCCACGCTTTTACCACAATGACATTAATTTTCTCGTTAATCATTTTATTCTTATATTAAAGAATTTTTTTTTTTTTACTTTTTAGTTCGATTAACCATAAAAGTGTGTTCTTTAGTTTTTTTAAACTATAATTTATTAATTCAGTAAAGTTTCAAAAATAGTGAGATATTTTGATGGTAAAGTTGTTCATATTTTATTAAAATTACTTTCCAGCAATTTTTTTTTTCACAATCTACTTTTATTGAAGCTTTCATTTTTTATATCTGTTCTAATGAGTCTGACGTGAAAAGGAAAGCTGATTTCAAAACAGAAATCATGATATGTATTTTTTTTCTTTCTAACAAATTCCAATTTAAAGAATTCTATTGTCTTTAGCAATGTGGTGTTATCGCTATAACTAATGCAAGATACTATTTTTACAGTATGCCAGTTATTAGTTTTATAACCAGAAATTGAGTACCGGATGTCCAGATCCATTTCATAATTTGCAATTTTACTGTTCGTACTTCTGCATGGTGTTGCAATTTGATTTTTAAGGGTAAAATAATAATAATAAATTGAGATGTTATTATTTAAGTTATAATTCAAATTTTATACAAAAATATTTAAAGTGGTGCTGTTTTTACATAGTGATTTTTACTTAAAAGTAAATTATTTTTATCTAAAGGATGCGTTTAATTTCATTATGAGATTTCTAAATTGTTAATTTTACCTTATCCACAAATCTCTATAACAATAAATTTATTTTATAACAAATATTCAGATGAGTATTCCAAAATTCGTTTGATTTACATGAAGTGTTTAATTAAAAGTGTTGCGATATAGAAATTGGCTCTCAATTAATTTATCTTAACAGGTAATTTCTCTTATTCATTTTATTAGCATACATCTAAACAAAAAAATCAAAAGATTCATGGCTTAATTTCAAGAATTGAATATAAATTAAAAATTTGTCCAATTTTAAGTTGTTTTTTTTAAATTTATGTGTGACTTCGTTTAATTTTCTTCAAGCAAAGTAAACACTTAAAAATTGTGTGATGTTAGATATTAATTAGAGTATTTCTTTAAAAATACATTTATATAATATGACAAGGAGGATAAAACACTGTATATATTCTAGTATGCTGAAAATGAGAAAAAAATAGAGCTCAAAATGAAGGTTTATATTATTTCATCAGTCTACCTCAGATGAATAACTGATCCCATTAAATAACATATAAAGAGATCATTACTAACTTTCAACCAAAAATTAAAGATAAAAAAAAGAGAAATATTTTCCCAATTCTCCCAAAACTCCACTTTTTTATAGATAAAAATTATTCATTAAAAGACCATTTAATTAATGATGTTAAAATCTATGTACACATCACTTTGAGTAATGGTTAATAATTTATAACCATTATCTCCTTGTGCATAAAGTCTGAAATTATTAAAAATTTCATGATTATAGAGTTTTCTATAAAAGAATAAAATGTGTGTGATTAAAACTGGCAAGTTATTCTTACGTGTTATATTTTAATTTATATAGTATGGTCATAAAGGAGCATAACATCGCACTAATATCGTATGAGAAGAATTGCAGAACCACATTTAGAGTGTCTGTTACCGATTTGATATTAATGCAGAAGTAAAACAAGATAGGCAACTTGTTCTCTTAATGAAAAAAATTGAGTAAATTTTGGAAATTTTTAAATTTTAAAAACGCAGTGTCAAAAAAATAAAGTCCAAGTAAATTGTACCTAACACCATGTGATCTTATATTAACATTCGAACTTCCTTTCTACCAGGAAAAGTATTTTAATTTTACTCGTTGTTCCTTGGTATTAGACGA
This sequence comes from Trichonephila inaurata madagascariensis, assembly GCA_019973955.1. NCBI lineage: Eukaryota > Metazoa > Arthropoda > Arachnida > Araneae > Nephilidae > Trichonephila > Trichonephila inaurata. The sequence continues at coordinate 5,941 of BMAV01018426.1, forward strand.
GGATAAATTTTAATGTAACTGGCGTTACAACTGGTTGCTCAAAGTAACCCTAGAGCTGTAGTGACATTAGAAAAGTCATAGACAATTTTCAAGCCTAAACAAGCATGCTTGTATAAAATGCGGAGTGCATTTTACCAGATCGTTGCTGAGGAAATTAATGCATAAATGAAGGCAATTTTGAGGGCATCTTAGCGAGTTTTATTATCAAACTTGAACGCATACAGTTTCACCTCGGGCTCTAACTTAAAGTAGCAAAGATTACTGAAGCAGTACATAATTATGTACTGCAAGCAGCTCTGCGTGAATATCCGAGAAAGAGAACGACTAAGGGGCTTTTGCAAGAATGAATGAGTAGGAGTTAAATGTTTCGGAAACACTTTGAGAAAGAATTCGGCGAGGAAAGATGATTCGAGCTCCAGCAATGGTTCTTCAAAGAAAGATTTCTTTCAATAAAAATATATTTTATGTTACCCAAAACGATAGAAAGGTTTTTATTATCAGCATTATAGGAAATATTTTACATTACAAGTTTTAAGGTAATTGGTAAAATATTTCGAAGAAAGATACGATGAAGTAGAGAGGACTACTTATTTTAATAAAAAAGGTAGAAAAATTGTGTTTTATTATTTTTTATTGTAAGCTGTGTGTGGGAAAGGAGGTGTTTGGCAGGCATCGCTGGATGTAATGAATATGCAGCGTTATTAATACTATTTTATTCAAGAACTAATGTAAATATTATGTGATAAGAATTCGATTTGCATACGCGATAAGCGCAAAAACATTATTTAAAGAAATCATCAGTCATACCCGAAAAATACATTAGTTTAAGGTATCCGACTGCATTCGGAACCGTGATTTTGCAAAGCGTATAGATGGATAATATTTATAATATTTAGTATCACTTAGATTAAAAAACATACATAAAATTGTTTTAAGAATAGTATTACAATAAAAAATTACTTAAGTACAATATTTTGACAAAAAATGAACATAGAATGACCCATTTTCAAAATATTCTTAAAAAAAATTAGAATTTTTGAAATATATAGCTTAGAAATGGGTTTAGCCATGTTTTACGACAATAGAGGGGAGAAATGTTAAGAAAAAAACGCCGATAATTATTTCAATGGGTTGTAACTCTGAAAATAATGTGCATTTTTCAAAAATCATAGTTGAGCCTCTGTGCAGAGATCTGAGCTATATACAGGCAAAATATTATTATAATAGAAGCACTTTTCACAAAAGGAGAACATTTTGAAAAAAGGTTATTCAAAGTTAATTTTTTTGCCGAAATATTGTATTTAAATAATTTTTTTTGTCACAATGTCCTTAAAACAATTTTATACGTGCATTCTAATCTAAGTGACACTAAATATCATGAAAATTATCCATTTATGCGCTTTTTTAAAAGCAAGGTTCCGAATGTTGTTGAATTCCTTAAGTTAATTAAAAATTCCTTAATTTATTATAGGAACAGCTTCTTTGTAATCTAAAATTCAAACTGAGTATTTATTATGCGTATGAATAAGAGAGAGTTTTTATTGGTATAAAACATAACGAAATATTTAGCTCAAGAGTTTGTAAAAAAGTAGGATGTAGAGCATTATTACTCTCTTCAATGTTAAAATCAAATAATCTTACGTATTTATGTTCATTCATATTTTCTTAAGAAATATTTTAGAATGCCAACTAATTTCCCTTTATATTAATATATATATATATATGACATGTTTTGGAGTTAGAAACAGACTTAGTTTTTAAAAAAGAACTTTATTCAATCATTTCTAGATTTCATCTGAAGCTAAGAAGCAGAGAACAAAAGCACGCCACCGTGAAAATCTTAAGTGGGTTAACACTTAAAACACCGATCGCGGATTTCATGAGTGCACTTGAAAATTAATGCTGATATATACGGCTATTAAATATAACGATCGATATGGAATTAGACATGTTTATTGGCTAGGCCATATGTTCGGAAGAAATAAATGGGTATTAGTTTGATGAAGAAGTAATGAAAAAATAAAAGTTAAGTGCTAGATAGGGAATTTAATTTTTAATCTAATTTAAAATTATCCTTACATATATAAATATGCATATATATATATATAGCTGAAAGAGATTTAAAAAACAAAATTTATACTAAACATCTATTTCGAAAAGAGCCCTTATACCAATTCTTTCCAAATGGATGAGATTTGTAAGAGTCACTAAAAGATTTTATTTTTTTTACAACTGTGTTTTTTATCACAGTACTATATTTAAAAAATCATTTTATAAAATATGGTTCAAAATAATGACAACGGAGTCTTAGTGCGGAGTCTCATTATCACACTAAACATATAAACTGCAAATGGGGAAAATATGAACTCCGTTTCAAGGCTGATAGTACAATACAATAAATATAAAATATTTACGTGAAGAAAAAATCAATGATGCAGAAAAAATAAATCTTGACAATTATTAGTATTAAAATATATAACGTTGTAAATGTGTATGTTAGTAAGAAGTGTGAAATATAGTTTGGAAATATACACTCGATCAAGTTTAAAAAAATAAGAAAAAAGATTTTAAAATAGTCATCAGGAAGTTGCATTCTCTGTTGCTACTCAATTTGTGTAAAAAATTACGGGATGTAATTTTTAGTATTATTAATGCATTTTGAATTAGGTTCCATTTATTTAAAGAAAAAAAACTACGTTGCTTCAAGCATTGATATAACTTCAGTTAGTAATATGCTTTAAAAAATAAAAACATTAATTATCTCTATACAGGTATGTCGAAAATTAAATAAAATTTATTTATATACTAATATGACTCTTTTATTTATATATTTAGTGTTGTGGAACATATTCTTGATATGCCTTTGATTACTTAGATGTTGTGAAATGCATATTTGTTTTTCAAAAAATTGCTACAAATAAGAGTTACAGTAAAATAATATATAGCTACATTTTTCATAAACTTGTTACAATGTTCTTTTATTTGTATCATGTTTACCATTTTTCAACATTGGAGTTTATTGCTGATTTTTATTTTATAAAAAATGATTGTTGAATTTTGCTACAAAATATTTCAGGTTTATAAATATGTAAAAAAAATGTTAGAAAGGCATTATTTTCTATATATAATGATCATATTTAGTTCATGATTGGAAATTTTATGACTAACTGTTAATCGAAAAAAATTATAATACAGTCAAATTGGCAAGAATTTTATTTTAAAATTTGTTTTCTTATTTTGCCATATTACCGTGTTATTGAGTTCTATAACTTTTCACACATCCGTTTGCAATACAAGAAAGATATATATATATAATAAACCTTACTAAATCAAAGTTTTTTAAGTAAACCTTTTTTTTTTTTTTCCTCATAGTAATTATTCCTCTTTGCAACATATCTAAAATTTGCCTTTAATAGTGATATAACAAATATTTGAAAAAAATAATCGGGGATTATTAAGCAAAAAAAAAAGTAAATATTCAAGAATTGAAGCAAAGTTATTACTAAAAGCTTATAAATTTGTTGAATAGATTAAATATTACTATAAATTTATTAAAGCATTATAAACTATTCTTTTGTCTCATATTTAAATGTCGTTTACGTTTGATTACTCCTAATAATTAACAAAAATACACATAAATTTTTATTCATCTAGCTCGATTTTTTTGCTATTATCTAGTAAAAGTGAAATTTTTATTTCAAATCTCACGAAAGAAAAATGAGTTTAATACATTTATATATACTCGACTTAAAAACTAATCCTTAAAATTAAAATTCAATCTCGACTGAAATATTAAAATTGTTAAATAAAATTTCCAATCGACCTTCTGAACTATTTTCCCAAATCTAATTAAAACAATTCTTAAATGTCAGTTTTTTCAATGGAAACAGATAAACCAACAAATTTCAATACATGGCATTATAAAAAATTTGCTTAATTAGTGTAATTCGGTTTTAAAAAAAATATACAAAAAAGTAATACACTTGATGACTGAAAAGCACTTACTTGAGAATTATATATCATTTCTACATCGATATATCAATATATCAGACCTCATTATTCTCGTATTTCATTCATCATGTCGTATCCAGATATCATAATTTATTCCAATATTTGCTTCAAATTAGCGTTGACCAATTTATGGTTTCTGTTTTAGTGGTTCATGTTCGAAATATGACCCAAATAATCAATTCGAAATAGAATAATCTTTTTAATTAAATCTAAGACGTAACAAGCAAAAACACAAAATAGCACATGAGAAAATAGAAAAAAAAATTCACATTCGAAAATCTAATGAAATCAATTAGTAAAAGCAACCGCTTTTTCTATCACATTTCAAAAACACATATCAATGCGAATTCTACCAGTCAACTGAAGACATCTCATATCGAGATACATTAGAAAAAAGATGCCAAACTTTTGCAACGAAACTTATAATACCAAACGATTAAATATCAATAAAATAAACAGTACCGTATTTTCCTGTATATAATCCGCGAATTATGTGTTAAAAAAGTTTCAAATTTCGTTGTGCGTATTATACGCCACCGCGGATTATCTGAGAAAAAAAATTCTAGATCAGAAAAGCTAACAATAAAGTTTTGAAAGAAATGCCGTTTATGTTTTATAAAATAAATAATAGATGGCGCTTTCATGACTCGACTGACATAATTCAACCATAACTGGTTTTTGTCCAATTACATTCAAGAACGAATTCGGTTCCTCGGATGGAAAAAACAGTTACTAGTAGCTGGCGCCATTTCCAATTTTCTCTTGAATAGAGCTATTACGTCCTTTGAAAGTTTTCATCATGTTGAAGCGAAAGCCTGTAAATTACACTGCAAACTTCAAGTTAAAAGCTATAGAGAAGGCTACCGAAGTCGGGAAGCTGCAAGGTTTTTCAACGTTGACGAATCGAATATTCGTTTGCGGAGAAAAAACAAGACCCAACTTCGAAAATTGTGATCGACGTTAAACAGCCAAACATCGTGGAAAACCCCACTGGCCAGAATTAGAGGAAGAAATAAATAAATGGATTTTAAAAGAAAGAGACAATGGGAAAGCAGTATCGATCTTAATTTTTTTGCTGTTAACTTGCTAAATTAAAAACAAGAAAGATTTTTTCCGCGTGCAAAATGTTTTGTTTAACAACTCAAAACATAGATGGCAGTAGCAAAGAATATTTTTGTTTTATTGAGATTATCGTAAAAAATATTATCATACATGTTTAAAAAGACGTTTCATAATAAATTTTGTTTTCTGTACAATTTCCTACTTCTGTTTTTAATTATATTGTGTATTTTTTATCTTATGTGACAATCATTATCGGCAGTTTATATTTTGGATTATACGGCGCTGTGGATTATACAATGTTTTTTTTTACTCGGAAAAAAAGGCTTTGCGGATAATACGCCGCTGCGGATTATATACAGGAAAATACGGTAATAAAAATTAGAGCCATATGAATTATTAAACCAAAGCAGAAGATAATAGTATAAAAAAGATGATAATTTCGAACGTTAATAGATATATCAAAAATAATTTCAAAGAACATACTTTGATACATATTCAAATCTAAATCAAACATTGAGTAGCTTCTTTTTATCTATATAAACCTCATCGAGTCCATGTAATGGGTAAAGAGCCATAGTAAGCTGTCATATAGTGCGAGTTACAGCTGCTTTCAATTACTTTTTCCACAACGTTAAGGAATTTGAACATATTTCACATTGGTGAACATATTTCACATTTATTGTGGTTAAGTTGCTTTGTTTGTTTTGTAATTAATCAAATAAACTTAACATAATCTTAACTGACCTTATAAAGAGCCACTTTTCTTTCCCATAAAAAAAGATATTCTATTCTTTAAGATACACTTCAAATATGGTTTCTTAAAATTTATTATGTTCCGACTCATTGCCGAATTTTGTTAATGTGTTAAATTTTTTTTTCCTTTTTTGTGGGTAAACTTCTAACAATTTTAAAAATAAATTTATCATAAAATATTTTTTTAAAAAAATCCTTTAAACATTTTGCCAAAAGTTATAGTTTAATTTGCTTTACAAGTTACATAAAGCTTAGTTTTTCTAAATTAATTTTTTGTCTTATTTATTTTACATTATAAGACATTTATTTAGAATTCTTTCTTGTACTCTTAAAAAGGAATAACTCTTTTTAAAGAAGATTAAATCATTAACTCTAATTGATATTTTGCTAGTTTACTTCATATCTATAGGAATTATATGCTGTACGTTAGTTAATAATGAAAAATAAGAATTTGGTCGATTCATTACCAGAGGGTGCTGCGATCGTTTGCCGATTATAACGTGATTATCAAGTAAACAAAAGTTAATTATATAACACTTTCTTTACGAATTTCTATGTCTGGAAATTTAAAATTCTTTGAATTCAAAATGCTCAGAAAATATTTCAGACTGTTTTTAAAATTTTAAATATTGTCGCAGTATTTGATAAAAACAAGAAAATATTGAAAATGAAATTTTGCTACTTACGTATTAACGCAACCTATTGGTGAATTATATATGAAACGAAATACATGATTGCCTGTTCAGCGCATACGGCACATGCGAAATAGGAGTCGCCAACCTGGCGAGTTATCTTGAAAGTTGGCGACTGTTGCAATAATTCGTAAATACCGAAATAATTAAAAAGTTTTCACGTTTTAGTTAAAATGTCTTTTAGAATATCTTTTAATTTCTGTGACACTGAAGATTTATTACTTCTCTGCAAAATCCTTGATGGTGGCACGGAAAAACAAAATTTTGTTGTAATTGAATTTGGTTTTAATGTCATTCTGTTGGTGAAAGGCTGATACATAAAGCATGCTTCTTCAAAATGATCGGAACATACTAATGAATAGTTAGATGGTTTGAAGTTTGTTCGACTTAAGTTTTGTATCCATTTTTTTAATAAATATTGATTCTTCAGTGGAAACCAAAAAAATATTTTCAACCCATACTCATTATGGCAATTTAATACGCTACAGTATTTCATTTTGCTATATGATAGTAGATACAAATCCAAAAATGCCGCCAAAATAATCAGTCGAATCAAACACGAATAAAATACGTCTCGTCCTATCATGTGATTATAACTTTAGATAAATCGAATCCATTATATATAAAATAATGTCTCATGTTTTTTGTTCTACTCAGTAAAATTTTAATTTGATTAGTTCTCTTACAATAATCACTAAACCTTTTATAATGGATCTGGAAAATTAACACAAACATTACTTCGATAAAAAAAACCCTTGAATTAAAGCATACTTTTGGAATGAAAATACTTTCGTCGAAGGTGAATGAAATTCCAGGACATAGAAACGCCTTTTAATTACACTCATCGAAGAAATGAATTTGGAACTTTAAAGGAACAAAATGCATTTATCGCACTTGATGTACCCTCATCGTTGTTCAATAATAGTATTAATTCAATTAGCAGCGATTTCAGTTAATTGGAACTAATCATATTTCAATATTATTTAAGGCATTTAGAACTATTTCATTTGCAGGAATTCAAATCATTTTAATTTCTTTTTTCTCTCTCTCCTTTGGTCCATCCATTTAGAACTAATGATAAGTTAAAGAAATTTTAATCACTATTCAGTGGCTATATACTTAATTAAATAATTAACTTCTCTTATCGAAATGATTAACGGAAAAGTTTCAACAGGAATCCAATAACAAACTTAGAGACCACCCATGTTTTTCTTTCTTAAGCTTCTTTACTCGAAGAATATTTGTAACAATGGGTTATCTGAGAGACTTATTCTCTCTAACTCGGGTTTTTTCCATTCAGTCAAACTGGCATTTTGAGCTGGAAGAGCTCAATGCTGCCAATGAACGTTACTACTAGATATCATATACAGTCAGTGAGATAGAGAATAGATATAAGGTGGACAATATCGTCTCGTTAGTACTGTCTAAATTGTAGTAGCTTATTCCTGAATTATAGTCGTTTAGTTATTCAAAACTATAAAAGGTTTTCTGTCTGGCTAATTTCAGAGATTTCATCTCATTTTAAATAAATTATTATTATTATTCATTTTTGACTCGCTTACGCATCAATTACTTGATTCTAACGCTCAAATTAATAAAAATGAAGTATTATGAATATTATAGTTTGCTATTCTTTCGAATTTGATTTAATGGCTTCACTATCTCTACTGTATTCGGATCCTCCCGGGAAACCTCGACAATCAGTGACCTCAACCAATATGTATGTGATGAGAAGGTTCCACGGCAATTTCAATTTTAAGTTCCTCTGCTTTCTCTCTATATTCATTTATTCAATCATGGTTAAATTGTGTAGAGAAACTCATGCACTTAAATCGGTCGAGGATCAAAGTCGTTCCATTGGCGGAGTAGGGAAGTTAGGAAAAAAGGTTGCCATTTCAGGTGTAGTCTTGATCGATGGATCGTTGTTCAAAGTTACGCGAGATTCATCATCAATAGTTCTCGTGTTGTCTTAGAATACAATATGAAATCAGTTATGTTTAGAAAACGAGAAATTTTTGTCTCTCTTTTGTGTAATCAACCCCTAAAGTGCCGCCGACGTATATATCCGTCCTGCTCAACCTGTGCGCCCTATGCCCTTGACATATATATCCGTCCTTCCAAAATATGATTCTTTTCTTTGCTCTGCTATAAGTAAAATTATTCCGAAGCCTTTGGAATGTCATAAAATGACCTTGATAGTGTTTGCTCGAAGGATCTATTATTTCAGAGAAAATTTTCCTTATTTCTGCCTTTTCTTTTCCCCCCAATTCACCGCTTACGCTCACCTATATGAAAAGCGGTTGCACTGGGGAGCAAATCCCGTAACTTTTAATCGACAGTTAAGGGTTTAAGTAATTTAAAAATGTATCTCGATGAAAACACGGAAAAGTATATTATTCTTGTCAATGTCGTGGTATATTATTTAAGAAATATGAAATAAAACTATAGCTATAAATTTTTGAGTTATATTATGTGTTTTATGAATTTTTGTCCTGTTTTTATTTATTCATCTAAGCTGTTATCTAAACAATTTGCTAACACTTTTTACATACTCGCGTCTTTTCTTGATTTTAAACTATACTTTCGATTAATTTTTCATCTTGTAGGCTTTATAATCTCCTTAGTAAGTATCACCAGCTAGAATAAACTGCAGTTAAAATTTAAGTAGGAAGAAAAGAATATACTATTTGAGTTAAAATCAATTTTAAACAAATGAAAATAATTAATTTTAACTAATTTCTGGATGTGAATACGTATTTATACGCCATTTCTCTTTATTCATCCTTTTCACATGAGTAAGTATTTAATTCAGGAAATTAATGATGGTTTTTTTATATACAACAATTGAAAGAATGTTGAAATAATTAATTTGAATATAGTTTACTCTTCGAACAATTTTGTAAATGAACGTTCATGAACTCAGTTAAATCTAGTTATTGTATTACGTATTCACACAAAATATTAATTGAGGAAAGGAGTTTTTCTGTTATATTTTTAAATAAATTTAAGCAAAACCAGTTCAGTTTAAACGTAAAAATCACAGAAGGAATTGTTGAAAGCCTCACATAATTGAATATATATAGATATACATCAGAACTCTAACACCTCAGAATAAATCATAAAATTGTAACCGTTCTTGTCCTAATAACTGTAACTGACTGTACTAAACAGTAGAAGCGCCCTCTAGCGACCATATATCTTCAGTAGAAGCCAGGCGATGAGAGAAAACCTGTCCATATTATTTACCTATTATTTTTGTTAACGGTATGTATTATCTTTGCGTAGCCCAACATAAATTAAGTAATAATTACTTTTTAAGATCTTTGACGCTGTCTTATTAGTTTACTTTTTCTTGAAGAAGAATAAGCAATTTTTGTAACAACTTTATTTTCTTCTATTCTTATTTTAATCACAGAATAAAGTTTTACTAAAAAAGTTGTTCCATTTCCGTAGCTTCATATCTTTTAGTTGGTAAAGAACAAAAAGCTCCCCGAATTTGAAGTATTATAAATGCAAATATCATTTTATCCTTCGTGATCTTATTTGCTTCTTTCCTGTTCGTTTCGGCTAAGTTAACTTCATTTTTCTCTCGAGGACTATAGATTTCCCGAGAGACATCACTGATGTTTTGCTTCCTTCAGCCTTTGTATCTCTATTAAATCAGGTATATATCTCTTACGTGATCTGTGTGACACATATATCTGCAACTTAAATTAATCATAATTAGAACTCTAAATTTAATGAAAGTCTGTTTCAAATAAATAAAAAATGGAAGCGATATATGAACATATTGTTACGAATTTTGTATGAATAGTATATGTATGTGTACTATTGTATTGTATTTGGATGTGCAAAGCATTTATATTATTCTGTTATATTTATTTTATGTTAAAATTGTAATATTCGCAAGCAACACCATCCCTTACGTTATAATGGTGATTCAATGGGAACTTAGCGAAATCTTGGCGATAGAACCAAGTTGACATCATTGTTGGTGACCAGTTTGGCGAATTTGGCAACTTAGCGAAAACTTTTGGCGCGGATCGGGACCTTATGGATTCTTCTAGAAATCCACTAACTTCACGACCTATGACGCAAGCGGATCTTTCTCGAAGGATCCGCCGGGCTATAAATAGAAAGGTACTCGCCAAAACGAGTTAGTCTTGTTTCTACCAGCGATTAACAAGTATTGTTTTGACTAGAGATAAGTAAACTTGCCTCAAATGGGATAACTGATCAGCTCGGCTGTGCTTGTAAATAATCTTTTACATGCGTGTATTTTAGACACTGATAATTGTGACTGAGTTCTGTTAAAGGTGTGAAACCCTTCTGAGATTTATTCTACGAATGTTGCTGATGCATCCTGTACTTCAAGGAATGAATTTTTGGCAATAAATTCTCATCACTGTTAAAGAATTGTTTTGTTCTTTGCAACTAATTTCTATAAAATCCTCGAATTCTGACCAACGTAACAATATATAGTAATAATATGTGTGTACATTATTATTTCAAGATATTAGTATGTATTTAGAATTATTAAAGCGTCAAAACGTTTTTCAAAATATAAGTAACTTTTCATATGATTTTGTTGTGTTGTTGTTGCTGTTGCTACCAATCATCCAAGGTCTGACGAAATCAGACCAGATGAATAAGTCCTTTGATTCTGATGAAATGGAGCACAAGAAGTGGAGAAGTATAAAATCCTCTCGAGAAAGGCCCAGACAGTCCAGAATGGGCTCGGGTGAAAACTGTTGAACATTACATTTGTTACACGTTGTACACGTTTACCACCTTGCGCAGAGGGATCAAATGCTCGTTAAATTTGTCGAGGCTCAATATCCTCCCATTGGTGTGTTGGGGTAGTTAGAAGCTCAAGTGTCGTGTAAAGTCGCCACCTCAAGTATCGTCCTCGTCACTTTAACGTGGCTCAAGTAGTCTAAGGTCCTTTGCCAGTATCCTTGGTGTTACTTTATAGTGAGATATTGATAAAATTATCACTCAACTATTATTAAACTCATTATTTCAACTGTATAACTATTTTTTTTTATTTTATTTCAAATAAGGCTGCGGATTGGTAATTACGATTACAGACCTGGTGCATTCCTCGGAAGCTGATATCATTTTTAGTGCGGCACCTTGTAGGTGGATACCAATTGCCCCAATGTAATTTTGAAGTCCAGTTTCCGCCTCCAGAGGGAGGCTCCTAAACTCTAACGATGCGAAATTTTTTCTAGGAATTTAATTTTACCCATAGAACCTAAACCAAACCGGCACTCGAGAGATCTTTAACATGCTGCATAATTATACAACTTAGATGCAGTAGATTTCCTGCATCAAGAAAATCCACCGACTTAGGACGGGGTCGAACCCACAAACTGTGGCGCACAAGGCAAGCGCCTAACACTACACCACCCAGCCGGCAACTGTGTAATTATTCCATCTTTATTAAAGTCGTATTCAATAAACTTTAAATTTGTTTTTATTCACTGGCATTCAAATACTATATAATTTAATGGCAATGAATAAACATTCGAAACCTTTGCTCAAGAAAGAAAAGAGCACCTTCTTGTGAAAAATATATTTCTTGCCAAATAGAAAAACATTCATCTGATAATTATAATTCAGTTAATTATGTGATTCAATCTTCTCTAATCAGTTTAAAAACAAGATAGAGCAAGAACATAGTTATGCAATTTTTAGGACCAATAAAATATTCATCCACAGAAGTATTAGGCATTTGGGATCACAGGTTCTTGTACAGAATTCTTTGCACTTATTGATTTCTTTTATACAATTATTTAGAGATTATAATGAAACTTTCAGTTAATGTCGAGATTATTGATGAAATAAACTATTAAAATTTGAATCTGTAAGCGTTGAACCAGTGCTTCTCAAACTTACAGTTTGCGACCCAATTTTCAATCATAAATTTTAGAGAGCCCCCCTCCATACAATAACAATGCATTGAATGCAATAATAATGCACTTTGATGATAAAGCTACAATACAAGCTTAATTAAAAACCGCACAAATTATCAAAATACGTACTAAATTTTGTATATGTTACTATTAAGTAAAAGATATTGTGAGCAAGTTACAGTAAATTAATATTTTATTAAATAACTTTCTATTTTCAACTTTTCGATATGCTCGTGCCTCCAACATAGGGTTATCATGCCCCTCTAGGGGTGCACGCCTTATAATTTGAGAATTGTTGTGTTAAATTCAAAATGCGTTCGAAATTTTTATGGAAAAAAATCATCTTTTTCTGCTGGACCAATAGGATACATGATTCTACTATGAAAATATTTTGTTTTTATAAAGATTTGCTAAATGAATTTGAAATTTTAATTTGCGATGGAAAAAAAGAATTTAACTGTCGTTAAGTTCAGTTTCGATTATTTTTGAATTTTTAAAATAATAGATATTAAAGTAATAGCAGCGTTATATGCTAAAATAAACAACAACTGATTAATTGTTTACCAGCCCCTTGAGCTGTCAAGTTTTTTTTTCCTCCCAAAATATTCCAAAAATAAGGCACATTTTTTGTTGCAATTTTGTTTGCATTTTTTGTTGCGGTTTTCCCACTTCACTCCCACACATTCCTTCTACGGGGTTCACTGGCTGACCTGTTGCTGTGTGCTTTTGGATCAGACTTGATGTGTGCAGTATCCGTGATCATTTTTTCGTATTTGTATATAAATAAATGTGCTGTCCAGAGATACCTGGCATAACACTTAACAGAAAGCGAAACTGGAAGAATTTTATTTTAGCTTTCAATTTTAAAGTTTTCACACTGTTTTTTACTTTATAATTGTGAAGAACAAAAACCCTTAAATGTTTGCTTCTTATAGCAGCACTCAACACTCTACACACATGCTGGAAAAAATGTTTCATATATCTTAAAAGAATTTCTTTCATATTTACAACAATATTTCATATTCGTACCTCTTTTTCAAATGGATAATTATTTTGTGTGTTTGTGCATATACGACTGTGAGCCGGAAAGTAAGTTCCCCCTGTTGATATTGTTGTGTATGAAAGTCAAAATATAGAATGAGACATTAAAGATAAGGCATAACTCTCTTTATTTATTTCACATAAGTACCAAGTACATTAAGGCATTTGTCATACCGCTTGATAAGCTTCAAAAAGCGCTCCAGAAAAAATTCAGGGCTTTGAATCTTTTGAACTCGTTCATGTCCAATTTCAAGTTCCTCCACTACTCCGTCGATGTTGATACGCCAGTTTACTTTAATCATGTCATCCACCTTCCTCAAAAGATCCTCAACTACATGCTTAGATGCAGGAATGTGTCAGCACGGTAGATGTTGTTGGAGTGAAGTGAGTGAACTATTTTTTCAGACAGAAGGATAACTGTGTGACCCGCCTACGTGCGGTTTTCCCACTTCACTCCACGCATTCCTTCTACGAGGTTCACTGGCTGACTTGTTGCTGTGTGCTTTTGGATCAGACTTGATGTGTGCAGTATCCGTGATCATTTTTTCGTATTTGTATATAAATAAATGTGCTGTCCAGAGATACCTGGGTGGAAGTAATTTCACAAAAAAAACAAGTGGTAGCAAGAGTCTGTGGTTTATCTGTGTAATGTGTTAATTGACTTTGTGAACTTTTAAACCTTTTTACCTATAATGGATAAAATAACAATTCCCGATTTAAACGGAACGAACTATTTTATATGGGAGCTTAAGATGAAAACTGCCCTTAGCTTAAAGAGATTAGACTCTCTAATCATAAACGAAAAACCTGGAGACCTTATCCGCAAGGATGAGATCGAGTGACATACAAAACATTTAGATGCTGTATCGTATATAGAGCCATCGCTCGCTGATGAACAGGCGTTGCAGTTCGCAGCGGAAGACAACGCGAAAGTGCTGTGGGATAAAATTAGAGCGACTTTCATCGGCCGAGGCGAAGACCGAAAAATTGACACGGGCAATAAACTCAAGAACATTGTCATGAAAAACGGTGAAACTGTAGGGAATTATATAGCAAGAGCACGGGGGATATCGACTGTTACTCCCTAGGATTGGACATGTGGCCGAGGAAATTGGTTTACCATACCGTTAGAGGATTGAATGAAAAATTCTCCTAAGTACATGAGATTTTGAATTCCCGTTGGGAAAAGACTATGGAGGAAATTCTTCAAATTCTAAGGGAAGAAGAAACAACTTTCAACTTACCAATTAAAACTCGTATAGAGGGGATTAATGCTGAAGCATTTGATTCCAGGAGAAAAAATGGAATACAAACGAGATTTTGCTATATTTGTAGAAAAACAAATCACCAGGCAAAGGATTGTTACTATAGAATCAAGAACTCTCCAAGTACAAGTCAAAGGAATATAACACAAAGAAACAATTCGTCCAGAAATGGACACGTATTTACAGCTTCCCATCGAGAAGAAAAACTTTGTGACAATACCTAGATCCTGGATAGTGGTGCATCTTGTCACATGGCTAAAGAATCTGTGTGGCTCAAAAATATTAGTCCAGAAGTGATGGACATTTATTTAGCCGATAAAAACTCTACGATGATGAGCCAAGGGACTGGAAACGTTTCTGCTAAAACTGTGAGTACAAAACATTGTAATTCTATTAATCTAACAATTACTAATGTCAGTTATGCTTCTCAATTACTGTCTTTAACATGTTTAATGGATAAAGGTTGTAAGATTAAATCAGAAAATAATTATATATTGATATATGATAAAAATAATAAGTTAATAACTAAAGCATTTAAAAATAATGGTAGATTAGAAATTAAATTAGAACCTATGTATAATTCTGAGTGTGTGTTATATTTCTGACCAATTTACTAATAATTATGAAATTTGGCATAGCAGGTTATGTCATTTATAAATTGTAAATATAAGCTTAAAATGAAAGATTATGTTGATATTGACAATGTAAATAATTTCACATGTGAAACTTGTGTGTGTGATATGGGTAAATTAAACAGAAAAACTCATCACAGATTGATATAAGTCAAAGCTCACAAATTCTTGAGTTGCTTCATGCCGACCTGTGTGGTCTAATTAATATCGAATTGTATGGTGGTGCAAAATATTTTATGGTAATTGTAAATGATTTTTCTGGCACATAAGTACTTTACTTACTTCTTAAAAAATAAATATGAAGTGTTTGATATATTTTCTCAATTTAAAGCTAAATATGAAAATTTAACTGATGAAAGGATTAAAGAGATAAGAACTGATAATGGGTTAGAATTTGTAAATGAACAACTAGATACTTACCTTGCTAAATCGGGAATATTTCATGAAAAAACTATTCCATACAATAGGGAATCAAACGGCAAAGCAGAAAAAGCTAACCGTGTTCTTCTAGAAAGAGCTAGATCTTTATTATATGAAAGTAAGCTTCCTTTACAATTTTGGGCTCTAGCTATTAATTGTAGTACTCAGGTATCTAATGTTACACCACGAAAAGGGAAAGAAAAAATCTCATTAGAAATTTGGACAGGTAAGAAACCAAAATTAAATTATCTCAAAAAATTTGATTGTGTGGCCTATTTTCACATTACGAAAAAGTATTGAGAAATAAATTTGAAGTTCCAGGAAGACGTGGAATTATGTTAGGATATGCTAGAGAAAGGAGGGGATATCGAATTTATATGATATTAAAAATCAAAAAGTAATTGAGGAGAGATCAGTTAAATTCAATGAATATTTAAAGGTAGTAGTTACTTAGGTGAAATTGAAAATGAAACATGGGATATTGACTCGTTTTTTGAAGTCTCTCCCGAAAGAAGCGAAATTAATCAAAATACAGTGATTGGAGTATCGTCTAATTTTAAAAATAAATAATGGACCTGTAGCAATTGAGAATGGTAACTCAATTCCCCTTCAGACCACGTCATCGCCTCAGACAGGCAGAATCCAACAGTGTCCTGACAACTAATCCCGATATACATGGAACAACACATGGCGGTCTACCAGGAACATCTCATGCGTTACCATGAGGAAGCAATGACTTTCTGTTTCGGATTGTAACGAGGGATGAATCGTGGGTACACCATTTCACCGGAAGGTGCTTTGGAAGCAATGCTGCAGTTAAACAAGCTATTGAACGCTTCTTCCGCATGCAAAGCCCTGATTTTTCCTGGAAAGATTTTTGAAGCATAACAATTGATTTTTATGAATAAAGGATGTTCTTTTTACAATAAATGTTCAACATGTGGGCCCTCCTTCATCAACATTATCTATAAACGAGGGACATTATTGAAAACAGCACTGTACAGCATATCTGTAGGGATGGTGAGAAATTGTTGTAGGGTGTCTTTTAGCATCCCTAATAAGGTTGGGCGATTGGAGTAGACATGCGATTTCAGTTAACTCAAAAACCAATAATTACAAGGATTGAGATTTGAGAATCTGGGAGTCTAAGCATGACGGAAATGGTGGCGGCTCACTCAGCACGCGATCCTCTAAACACGATATGCGCAGAGAGAGAGTTTTTTTAACGTCGCTATATAAAGCTATGGACGACGACTCTTATCACTTTGAACCATGGTCAAGTAATGAGAAGAACATTTGAATTGGCACCCCCCTCCCCTAACTTCCAAACCCCACAAACGGAGGACGTTTAAGCCTCGACATATTTAATGTGCATCGGCCCCCTCCACATGGCGGATCTTCAGTGGGACTAGACAAGAAATGACACACAGGTCACAAGTCCGTGACCTTGACCATTCGGCAGGGCTGCGGTAGCCCAGTGGTTAAGGTATCGGATCATGGCAGGCATGTCATGAGTTCGAGCCCTGTACCACTAAAGATCCGCCGTGTAGGGCAGCGATGCACGTTAAATCTGTCGAGAGCTGAAACGTCCTCCCGTTGGTGTGGTGTGGTAGTTAGGAGAGGGGGGTGCCAGCTCAGGTGTCGTCCACGTCACTTGACCATGGTTCAAAATTACGTGGTCCGTCGCCAAAAGCCCTCGTGTAGCTGAACATTGCGACGTTAATATTCACTCACTCACTTGACCATTCGGCCACACGATGTGCACCAGAATTTTTTCATATCCTTCTTATGGCGATAGGACCGTAAAGCTGCAATTTTTCCATTCTGTACAGATTTAATAACAACAATATCTTTTCAGCAATTATAGTAAAGTCAACTTACGATAATCGCTGGTTCATTCATTCCCTCTCTGAAAACTACTCATTTTTTTAAAAGATTTTCATGTGGCGTCAACGACGTTTTGCTGTTCAGCATCATCTTGTAACGGATGGGCTATCCCATCAAAATTAGTGAATGAGGGTCAGAAGGAAGATTAGCCGCATAGTCAATACAAACTCTGTTTATTAAAAATCCTCAACAACGTAACAAATATCAACAACTCAAGTTAAGAAATGCACCAATAGATATATATGAGAACAACATTGAGGAAGACTCGAGATAGTTGGAGATATAATAATAAATCGGATCACTTACACTTAGCAAGTCCAGGTAATACACCTTCTTATATTTGAAGATAATTTCTGATGTAATCTTATTCAAACCGACACAAATCCAATTTAACAACTAATTGACTAAATCGTCAGTCCTAATATTTATCAAATAATCTACAAAGCGCCCTCACCTAGCTTTACTTGAATCATTACTTGCTATCCTGTTGGCTTCTAACCTCCCTTTTCTTCGAGCTTGGAAGTTAATTTTTATATGCAAGCCTTAATTTGAATAAATTGTGTTTTCTTCTTCGAAGGAGGAAAGTTTTCAATAAAATAATATTTGAAGACCCATTATTTCCCAAGAGGATTATTATTTCGGAAGAACGTGAATAGACCTGTTAAAATCTGTAGGCCAATTTTGCACTTTTTTTATCTTCAATAAAAACACATGTCATTTCAAGAATGTGTGTCAATTTTACTTCTCTTCCTACATTATTCAGTGAAATATCAAATTTTCAAATGTCAATGGACTTTTGAGTCTCCTGGTATGTGCGATTCTTGATATTCGGTTTCAATTCCTAGTTTAAATTGTCCAACGAATCTAAATTTTCTTATATATTAGTTCAAAAAGTTTTCAAAAAAATCCTGACATTCTCTACGGAAGTCGTTCCGCTTAATAATGAAAGAAAGGAAAAGATAAAATCTACTGTAATTTTTTACTAGAATCTTTTGCCCATTCCAGAATAATCACAGCATACTCGTTTTTCTTTCCCCTTATTTTCTAACTCTGAGTTTCTTCTAAACTTCAATTCTGTTCGGTTTTATGTGCGATTAAGCGTTTAGTTAAACAAAAGTTTTTCAACTTTTAGTTCTTTTCTTTTTGCGTGATCTCGAGTTTCCTTACCTTTTAGTTCTACAAATTTTCTTTATTCTGAATTGATTTGATGTTTTAGCTTAAGTTTTGCACTGAGTTGTCGTGACATTGGGCTATTTGAACGCACGATATTATATCGATGTAAACAATTAGAAGAATTTATTCGAGGAAGATTGAGAAAAAATTTATTTATATGTCATCTGAAAACCAAACGTGATCTTTTCTCATATTTATAATCATTTCCTTTCGTCGTATTTTTTTTTCAAGTACAGGTTTTCCAAAAATAGCGCTTAAACTCTACCCATCCATATTTCTCGTACTGTACCTGTATGATCCCCAGTTTGGAGATAAATACGGTAAATAATGATGGTTCACAATGGGGTTCCTGGATCCGTACTCATGAAAGTGATTACCTGGACATGACATACTCCGGAAGCTAGACCAGACATGTGAGTCCAATTCTATGGCTACCATGATCACCAGATCTCACACCATTGAATTTTTTTTCCTATGAGGCAATCTCAAAAAAATGGTGGCCGAATGACTTTAAATTTATAGGGTAGACTCAGCACATATATATGCTCCAAATGCCTACGATCATTCCAAAATTGAAAATATTTCAATTTTTTATAATAAAAACATAGCAAAAAGACCCTATGAATTCGAAACTTTTTGTTCAGAAGTCTACCAAAATTCCAATTTTTGATATTTTCATTTGAATATAGTACATTCTGTGCATATAAGCATCCAGATTGAAATGCCGTTAATTTTTTTTATTTCAGATAAGCCAATCAGTTGGAATCGTGGAGGAAGTGAGCGTTTATTTTTTCGATGCGGGTGTGTTCAGGGCGCTATAACTCACTTTCTATTGGATATTTTGGCTAACATTTATATACATACTCTTAAAATACATATAAGTAAATGATAAAATACTTAAAGTTCTATCTTTTTACTGATCGCCAAAAAAATTCCCTAAGAACGTTTGAAAAACAGACCGTCACATGGGTGAACCCCCCCCCCTAACTGTTTGCTGAATTCAACAAATAAGAATCCCCAACTAAATATAAAAGATAAGATATCAGCTCAAAGTCATCCGTGTTAATACCGTTGGTATTAACGAATTCGAAATAAAAAGTACTATAAATTGTTCTAGTTAGATGAATTAAAGTGATAGTAATCATAATATATATTTTAATATTTCGTTTTCTTTTTTTTTCTTTTTTTGTGCTCTGAATAAGATTTTTCACCCTTTCGTGTACATTTTAAATAAACTTTTCAATTATTTTATGATTAAAATTCAGTATTTTCTCTTTATTTCCTAAATTAAAATTAACCCATTTACAGAACTTAAAACATTTTGATCAGAATAAAATAATTTCATGTTGTAAACTTTATTCCGTTTTTGAAGATTGCGAAACATTAAGCAGAAATTCTAATAATTCATTTGTCTGTGAAGAAATTAAATTTATGACTGAATGTGTTGTTACAATTTCATTCTCTAAAATTAAATATAGCGTGTACTTAATACTATTGTGAAAAGTGTACATTGATGGCAAAAAATATGTAATAATAATTCCATGAATTTGGAATTTTGTAAGAATATTAAGTTTATAATTTAGAAAATAAATGAATAAAATAGCAAATATTTCAGAAAAAATATAAAGGTAAATAAATATAATTTTCTTCCGTCTTAATTTTTTTTTTTTTTTTTTTAATTTTTTTTTTTTGTCACTTCTCAAGTGAATGTTAATATCATGAAAATCCATTATAATTGTCAATGCTTAAAAAACAGATAAGTCAATATAAAGGAATTCGGGAGAACAGAAAAAAAAATGAAAAGTAGAGCAAAAGAAATTTTTTTTATTCAATCAAAGAAATTTGTACTGAGCAAAAAGTTGTAGGAACTAAACGCGTTAAGACCAAGATAAAATTCTAGTTAATTCAGTAATGGAATAAGTCTAAAATCTACATTTTTTATTGGTATTGGCTTGTCCTGGTAAACTTGGTTTTTCTTAAATTATTTTTGTAAAAGAGAACCTTAAGAATCAGCTGAAATTCATCTACTAAGGAGTGCTTTCCTTTCCTTGAAAGTAATTAAATGTCATTTCACCCCAGTTCTTTATTCTAGTCTACAAGATAATCTTAAGGATGAATAATAATAGATATTTCTCTAGCCCACAGCACCATGTCTACATTAAATGGGAACTTACATTCTGTTAAGCGGCAGTGGTGAAAGTTATGCATAACTGAGTTGCATGGTAAAAGCTATTCAGTAAGACTGTGACGTCTCTCGCGTCTTTCTGTTAACATGACTCCTATGTTCTTTGACGGCCACGATTAATGGCAAAACTTTTCCAACCCAATACCAAGAAGATAAACGATCATAATATGTAAATGAGATATACTATAAAAGGATAGCGTGGCAAGCCTAGATACAACGCGGCAGGCTCAGAGATATTAGTGTGGAATCATTCTGATCGATAGCGTGACAAAGCTTAGTGTGAAATCTTGCGGATCAAGAATTAGTAGTCAAGAATTAGCAGCATTGCGGATCA
>BMAV01018426.1:27323-43653 GCA_019973955.1 Trichonephila inaurata madagascariensis
GATCAAGAATTAGTAGTCAAGAATTAGCAGCATTGCGGATCAAGAATCTTCATATATAAAGTTTATAGATAATATTCTCTAGGTCAAGGAACCAGAACTGAAAAAGGTAATATTGGATATAAGTAATTAGATGAAAAGGATTATTTATGATAATTGAGATAGAGGATCTAGTTGCGTGATCTGACTTAAATACGTGATTTAATTTGGGCTTGACTCTCACTTTAATTAAATTTGTCAAATTAGAATTTAAGTAATATAAGTTATTATTAATAAAAGTTGTATTAAGAATTATGTCTCATCATTTTGATAATCTCACACCTCTAGCTTACGCGGAACCGGCACGACATGGTCATCGCAGGATGGCTATGTCTCAAGACTTATTAGCAAATATGAATTCTTAGAAATAAGCCTCCAGCGGCAAATTAAAATAGCAAATTCTGAAGTGGCATATATCTGACTGTACTGTTAGAAATGTACCAGAAAGAGATTTGGGAAAAGGCATTTCGCTGGAACAGAAAACGGGAATTAAATGTTTCGGGTCTTTTAGTTAGGAAGATCACAACAAAGAAATGTAAGGCTTGTTCCTGATTTTTTTTATTGAAGACAGATAAAATAATTCCCGTGCACCATAAGTATCAAACAAGTTTTACAGATGTATATATAAGTAAAACAAACAAATTAAGTTAAATAAAGCAAGTAATATAAAAAAAGAAATTTTTAAAGTCAATTCCTACTTTGAATCGATGAATAGAAAGTATTGCATTTTATTTACGATTGAAAATTTGAACAAGATATATATATATATATATATATATATATGTATGTAAAGTGAGAGTGAACTTGTAGAAGAGAGAGAGAGAGGAATATATTGAAAAAAGAGCAAATGATTTGTCTGCATTGTTGTAATAATGCACACCTAGTTTGGCTGAAAAATTGGTTTTCGACGCCACCTTTTGTCATAGTTTTAACAGTTGCATTGTTACAACAATGGATACGAATCTAAGTTCGCGTCGAAAACCAGGAATTAGTTCAATTTTATTAATTAATTCATATTTGGAAAAAACTGTATTAACATCAAGTGTCCTCCACTACAAGTTTAAAAAAATTTATTTGAACTTGATTGGATGAGTAGAAAGTATTTTATTAACAATTGAAAATTTGAACAAGATATATATATACACAGCTGGCCACCGTAAATGCAACACCAAGAAAGACAAGAGATAGCATAACAAAATTTATTTTGTAGATAACATGTTTTGACCAAGTATCAAATGATTAAATTTATAGACTTTTGTGAAGTGTGGTTCCTGCCAGAATCAGTAGCCAGAGTAGCCGCCATTGTTGGAGGTCACCGCTGCCATATAACTCGGCATTGATTCAAAGAGACTTTGGATTTGTTCTTGGGGTACAGCAGACCAAGCATCTTCCACACATTGCCAAAGTTGATCTGGTGTGGCAGCTGGGGGTTGAATCTGGGTCAATCGTTGAGCAAACAGGACCACATGTTTTATATCAGCGAAAGATCGGGAGAGCGAGCCGACCGAGGAAGCAATTCAATCTGGTGATTGACGAAGAATCTTTGAACAATGCGTGACACGTGTGGTCGCTCATTATCCTGTTGAAATATCGCTGTGGCCAAGCCCTGAAAGTAAGGAAGGACAACTGGCTCCAACACCTCGGAGATGTAGAGCTGGCTGTTTAAAGTACCAGCAATGCGTACTAGAGGGGTGCGAGAGTGATGTCCAATACCGCCCTGTACCATAATACCCGGTGCAGGACCAGTGTGGCGTTGCATCACGCAGCTGTTCAGCATCCTCTGTAACGTCTTAAGCATATAAGTGATGACACTTGTTTGGTATTTTGAAGTTTTATTTTCACGCACACAGGACAGTTCACAGACATTAAGTAATTTACATTATATACACGTTTTAAGAAAAAATCATTAATATTCCGAGCGTTGACATTTGTAGAGAAATAATTCCTTACGCTCGCTGATGGAGCTAAAAATATAATCTATCTTGTCGAGAGGAAATCACACACTTTCAAAAGCTCTACACGCTCACGGATGGATCACACAAAATCTTGACCTCTCTCGTCGAGAGGTAATCACACTCCCAATTTCCACACTGCGCTCACTGGCTGAGCCCACAGAATCGACCGCTCTCCTCGAGAGGTAAACACACCATGCACTCGTGCATGCGCAGTGCTTCGGATCAGTCCGCGTTGCCACCTAGAGTTTTAGAAGGGGTCTAGAGTTCGTTACACCTCTCTCCACGGTGTCTCCAGACACGAATCCGACCATCGTGGGGCTGCAGAAAAATGCCCTGACTCGTCAGTAAAGACAACTTCATTCTATTCTTCCACCCACATCCTTCTTTCATCGCATCATTGGTGACGGAGACGTCTGTGATTCTGCGTCACGGGTAGACCAAGCAATGGACGTCTTGCAGACAGACCACTCTGCTGTAAACGGCGTCGAATGGCACGCCCAGACACTGAATGATGCGTTACAGACTCAATGTGCTGTGCTATGGTTCGTGATGTGACTGAGCGATCCATCACTGCCATGCGCACAATTTGCCTGTCCTCACATGAAGTGGTGCACTGAGGTGGATGCGATCGACCACGTGGGTCCATCGTACCCTCCTGCATCCAACGGTCACATATCCGCGTTACAGTTGTTTGGTTTCGTCCAACACGACTACCGATTTCCCTGAAAGATAATCCACAATCTCGGTAGGCCATTATCCTTCCTCTGTCGAACTTCGATACTTGATCAAAAGCTGATCGCTGTTTTCTACGAGATGTAACTGATCGATTTTTGAAAAATCAGCGAGAAAAACACAATTGCAGAACTTGAAATCGACGAAATTTCCAAGCCTTAAATAGCGCTTTGAGGTGGCGCCACATTCACGCGTGATGTGTGTCGGCGCTGAAATTCTAATCATTTTCATATCTCACCTCCGCTAATGCATGTTGTAAATTTCATGCTATTTGCATGCTTCCTTCATTGTGTTGCATTTACGGTGGCCAGCAGTTTATGTTACTGTAGATGTCCAAAATTGGAGAATACGTCATTGAAAGAGATCGAATATTGTGTTACAATCTTGTACATTCGGACTTTCACCGACGTATGTCGACAATCACAGATATGCTCTGGTGGAGGTCGAAAAGAGAGGAGCCGACAAAGAGGTAACTGGCTGTTTCCCGCTAAATCCTTTGTTCTGCTGGGAGTCAGTCTTATGCAAGGTTTGATGGTGCGAACAACGTTTTCTTAATTTTTCCGCGATACCTTAATTTATATTGAATGGATACAGCAGTGAATCGTGACCTTTTTCTTGAAAAGTTAAATGCATTGATTGCGGGTAAACGAGAAGACAATTGTTTTTATTTTTCAAAAGAAAAGTACTCTAAAATACTTTCTGAAGTGGTTTCTGCTAAAACTAAGTGCAACATACCTTTGGATTACAGACGATTAAAAGATTTTGACGTTTTAAAAATTAATGATGAAGAGAAGTTAATTGTACCATTAAAACCAGGAGAAACGAATTTACAGTGTTATGTTACCAATGACGAATTGTTCAGTGTGCTATATGAAACTCACATCAGAACAGGCCACGGTGGAAGAACACGTATGCTTAAAGAGTTGCAAATTAAATACAAAAATATTACATATGAAATTGTAATGTTGTATTTAAATTTATGAAAACAATGTCAAATGAAACACAGTGCACCTAAAAAGGTATCTTTGTGAAACCAATGATCAATTTTGAGTTAAACTCAAGATGTCAAGTTGATCTGATAGATCCGAAATCAAACAGAGATGGCGAATATAATTTCATAATGGTGTATCAGGATCATTTATCTAAGTTTGTCCAGCTGCGCCCTTTGAAAACTAAGAGAGCTGAAGAAGTAGCGTATCACTTTCTTTCAATATTTTTAACATTTGGTGCTCCAGTAATATTGCAATCAGATAATTGTAGAGAATTCAGTAATCAAGTCATATGCACTATGTGGAAAGATGTTAAGATAGTTCATGGAAAGCCTCATCACAGTCAAATTCAAGGCTGAGTTGAAAGGGCCAATCAGGATATACAGAATATTCCTGCATGTATAAACGATAACAATACAAATAAACAGTCAGAAGGTTTACCCTTTATTCAAATTGCCAAGAACACTACATACCACAAAAGAATACGCCAAAGTCCTTATGAAGCCATGTTTGGGGTTAAAGCAAAAAGAGGCATAGCATCGTCTTTTTTGCCTAGTGAACAAATCGCAAATATCGAAATTGAAGAACAACTCAAAGAAATTGCCAATACTTTTGAAACCGAAGTATAGCTTGCAAAAACTACCAATACTTTTGAAACCGAAGAACAGCTTGAAGAAACAGGTAATAATTCTGAAAAAAATTGAACGGTGGTCATACGGAAAACCATATTCCAAAAAAAATATTTAAGAGGACTTGCAATCTATCACGTCTTCATATCAAGTTCTGACTGAAAAACACGAGTTATAATTTCTAAAAAAAGAGTGACCGCGAAAATCTTCTACTACAATCAACAAAAATGTTACTAATCTCGCAAAAAAAATATTTGCTCCTGCTCAAATTGATGATACTGTACGAGTACAAGTCCTTGATGTTGACCGTGTTCGTATAGATAACCGAAATGTGTCAGCAGTTGTTGTTGAAAAAAAATATCGAATTCTATAAACTTGCAAATGAAAATGGTACCCTCAAGCAGCTTTACACACGTAATCAGTTCGTAATTTGTAAAGAAAAGTTAATTTCCATAGATGAGATTTATTTTCAAGAAATGTGTCGCTGAGAGAAGCAGTTGCAGCTAATTCGAGAAACGGTGGGCTACGCTATACCCGCTGTCATCGCAAAAGTAAGTGTTCCACAAATCTATGCAGTTGTACAAACAAGGACTTCTTGTGCTATTCAACGTGTCATAATAGCTTAAGATGTTGCAGTAAATAAGATTTGAATCACTTAATTTAGTAAGTTTTTTATTACTATTATTTTATTTTCTTATTTAGAACGTTCTGTATAATTAAGTAAGTTTTTAACTTCTATAATTTTCCTTTCTCATTTTGAATATACTGTGTGTTTTAAGTTCTTGGTCATTCTTCTCAGAAAGAGAGGTGAAAAATTTATCGCGATTGAATTACGGAGAAGAAAATATAAATGTTCGACATGTTCAACACCATTAGTTCATGGTGAATGTCGACATTTACCGATGTAAGTCAGAAATAAGGATATTTAGCAAATATTTCGGACATACACCAAGCGACAATATGAATGTTGACATTTATCGGTGAATGTCGACATTCTCCAGATTTCGGTGTTCCACCATAACATGCATATATATATATATATATAAGTAGAAAAAGTAGTAGTAGGAATACTTATATATATATATATATATATATAAGTAGGAAAAGTAGTAGTAGGAATACTTATATAAATATTAAAAGTAGGAATTGAATAAGAAGTAAATAACAAAAGAAAAGTTACGAAATAATGGCGAACAAAAGACAAAAATGTTACAAGTACATTACAAAATAAAACAATTACGTAACAAAATCAATACAATGAAGTTACAAAAACAGAGAAAGGAAAAATTTACAAAATTAAGTCAATGAAGATACAAAATGATGTGAACGAAGCCTTACTTGAAACAAGCAGGAAAAAAAATCGAAGGGTAATTGATTTTAAGAGCATGTAGTTAAACTCTTTTAGGTATTTCATTTATTTCTTAAACTTTGAACGAACTTTTCTCACCACCAACGTTGCATCACAAAGTTTGGGAGGGCACAGGTAAATCTGTTTTGAGGTACAATTTAAAATTATCATGGCCTATATAAGGAATTGTGTGATTTTATAATTTGTGAAAATGTGATCCCAGACACAGTCTTTGCGAAATGGTCGGAAAAAATTTCTTTGTTAGAAATGAGCGAGCTAATTGCATGTACTGAGTGTTCCAAAGAGAGTCTCAACATTTTCTCCTATTTTTTTCTTGTAACATTATTTTGGAATATAAACTGATATCTCGATCCTCCTGGTAAAGCTCCCGGCAGTGGGCTTTACCAAGAAATCAGCCCTTTCATTATTGATTTAAAGAAAACACAGTTCATTATAAAACATAAACAAGGTTTTTATATAGGAGTTTGAAAATACTAATTAATTTTAAAACAAAACAACTTTAACATGAAAGGAACTTAGACTATATTTAAAATTTAAAAATTCAGTTTTTGATACTTCATCATAAGTAAAATTCCTTCAATACCACAGATGTTAAGAACAATTGGTAGGGAATAAATTAATATGTATAATATTATGAATAGATATTTTATCATGAAAATTGTATTGAATTTAAAGGCAAATAAAAAGATTTGAATGGAGATTCATTTGAATTTAATGACAAATGAAAAAATCTAAGTAGCACTATGAAGAAATTTTTTAATGCCTTAAAAAGATATGTCTGTAATTTCTTTGAAAATATTCGATTATATAACGCCTTTAAAATGGTAAAGAATGACTGCTGTTTTTTTTTATTGAAACTAAATCTAATACAAATACTCATAAATTATAACACGATAATAGTATCTAACTTAAAATAATTATAATTTATTAATATACTTAATTTGAAAGCTTTCGATCCGTTTCATTTTGCGATTGATTTATGAATTTCTTACCGAAATATGTATATATGCGTTTTTATTTTATCTCAATTATTTCAAACGATAATATGAAACAAAATTGAAAACTTAATAAGCATATTTAGAAAAATATATATGTGTGAAAAGATATTTTTTTAAAAAAATATAAACACCAAAAGATTTTTTTTTAAAAAAATGATGTAAAAAATTTAAAGTTGGGTATAAAATTAGAAAATTCCAATAAAAATTATTTTTATAACAACTTAATGCATAAATTTACCATTTTTTTTTTTGTTTGTTTATTTTATAAATGAATTACTGATATATTTTTAATTATTTTATTGCAAATAATTTAGCACTGCAATGTTATGTACCGAATTATTAAAAATAAATTTTAAAGCAAAAGAACATCTGTACATTGAGCATATTTAGCTACAGAAAACATTTTATTTAAAGACTTTTTGTGTAAAAAAGTAGACTGCTGTATCAACCTCCTTCCCTTAACAGCAACAGACGTATATACACGTCTCTCTCAAGCTGTGCATTAAACGCTCCAGGCGTATATATACGTCTTCCCGAAAGATGATCATCTTCTTTGCGTTGCCATCAGTAAAATGATTCCGTATACTTTGGAATGAATTAAAATAATTTTGAGACAGTGTTTACAAAGAGTTTACTTATTTCAGAGAAAAATTTGCTGTTTATGCTCTTTCTTTTCCCTCCAATACACCTCATTCGCATGCCTATGTGAAAAACGATGGGGCTGAAATGCGAAAAAGCTCAACTTTTAATCGGTAGTTAAGGGGCTAAAATGTAAGAATTGTTTTTTAATAATAATTTTTTAGATATAAAAATTCTTTCATTAGTTTGGTAAGAAATCTTTTATTTTCTGCGAAATCAATTTCACAATTCAATGCTTTTCACTATAAGTGATTTCAGTTTTTCAACTTAATAAATGTATAAAACACATTATTCGAACACAGTGAAATGTAGTTTATGAAATGTCACTACTTTTTTTAAGTCCCATTCTTCAAGTTAAAATCCATTGTAATTCAATTTTTTTGCATAATAGTATTCCACCTGCATATTCAAGATTATATCTAAAAAAATAATGTTCAAGAGAATATTAGTATAAGGTAAAGAAAGTGTAGCAATTTTTAAAATCCATACATTTATTATATCAAGTTTATTTATAGATAAAAATTCATATTAACTATTTTTTACCGTGTTCTTTACCAATGCGGGTATAATTATTCTTTTTTCACATCGTTATACACCGAAAAAAAATGTCATCTCCAGGCTTAGAGGTAGCGTTCGCTTGCATGTTAGACTCTGGCTGGAGCCACAGATTTTCTGGATGCGAAAATCGTATTCACGCATGCCTTATGGTTGTGTAGCATGTAAAAGATCCCTTGAGTATCAGTTTGGCTGCGGTACTCTCGACAATATTTAGCATCCGATGAGAACTTGAGTTAAAAATAATTCAAGTGTCCAAATTTGTTAACGAGGCCACCACTAGATGGTGCCATCAAGAAATGGCTCTCCCATTTGGGGACTTGCAGTGTCTACAAATGCTAAGTTGCTAAAATGCAGCCCCATTGGAAAAAAAAATGTACCGAAAAACAAAAGCTATCAATTAAAATGTTCCAAATTTACAGAGCTTTGAATTAAGTTAACTATGAATTTAAAATTGTGAATCTTTGAAAATCTCAACTACATGTTAGCTTAATACATAAGATTGTATTTTTAGATTTTCCTTATAATCAAGAAAATTTTCGAAATATTTCCTGATTAAATAGTGTTCTGATCTTTCAAATAACCAAATTCAAAAATTTCACTTCTTCGTTTCAAGCCCCAAATAAAATCTACGTTTTCATGATTTCGTTTTACATAATTCATTTAACTTCATTATTAGAGGTAGGATAGTTGAAAATTGGTTGGAAAATATTATTTACCATGGAATAAATTTTCTTTAAGACCATATTTTTATGCTTAGCCAAAACAAACGGTTTTTCATGCACAAAGAAGTAGGATGAAAATTCACATTGCAAATTGATGAGCTCTTAAAACGTATGTAGTTTATGAAAATTTTAAAATAATAAATAATAAAATAATGTCTTTTTCAAAGAATTAGTAGGCTTTCTAATAATATCTTTTAATCCCACTTATCGTGTTTAAAAGTAACGAAATTTTTTTAGATACATTAGTAAAATGTAAATAATTAATGTGTTTTACAAAACTTTAATGAATTCTCTTACAATTAATTTTGCTCTTATAGATGCTTTCTTTAATCTAGCTTTTCCAGTAAAAAACAATTCAAGCTATTTTTGAAAATTTTAAGTAACTTAATTCCAGTTTAATTCTCTTTTCATAATAAAACCAATACATTCTAACTCCTTATATATGAAACTGCAACAAAAGAAATTCAAAACCAATTACACTGTCAAATTTTTAAGAACTTTATTACTCCGTTTATTGGCAAGAAATAAAAAAGCATACAAGTCGATATGTGCAGAAGTTTTCATGGTGTGCCTGTTACAAATTAAATTTACAGGTTGAATTGATAATAGGCTTAGGTTTTACATAGTTTTAAATTTTCTTAATTACCGTAAAATCCGGCGTATAACGCGCAATTTGAAAACAAATAATGAGATCGAAATATCAGGGTGCGCGTTATACGCCGGGTATAAAAACGATAGCTTTAAAAAAACAAAAGAGATGAGCATAAAAAAAATTACTTATACTCATATAAAAATACGGTTTACTTAAAAGAAATGACATACCTTATGAACTAAAAGAGTTCTATAGTTCTAGAAATATACAAATATTTCAAAAGTCTGGAATAATATTTCGAATAAATGACTTCAAAATATAAGAACATTATACTCTATCATTTCAGATTTCTTCGTAAAAAACGGGGTGCGCGTTATACGGCGAACATACCTAAAAATTAAAAAATGTATCTTAGAAGTATAGGTGCGCATTATACGCCGGATATTTTACGGTATATATCATTTCTATAATTCTTATATGCGCTGAAGTTCTAAAACACGTTAGTAAATTTTTTAGAACTATTCGGAGATATCTCAACATAAAACAAGAAATTATGAAAATTGCGACACTTTCTATAACGACTCTAGAGCACCCAGTTTGTAAACCTTTGAAATTCTGACAGGCTTACCAATTCTCTATGCTGTATAATTAAATGCTTATTTTATTAACCATTCATGGTTCAGTTGTTTCTCTTGCAAAAGGCAGAAGGCTTTTAAGATTCAAAAGCTTCCGCAATTCCTGAGAGTAGTGAGCTTCGTTAAATGTCATCATGCCGAGCCCTTTTCATCATAGTGACAGCTAAGTGGTACAGCTGGATAATGACTTCGGGACTTTAATGGCTCTTTAGCACTTTTCTTTCTCTAATAATCCTCCATTAATCTCATAATATTCTCTAAAAAGCACAGAATGTTCACTGAAGCTTGATTTTTGCATTTTCAGGTGTGCTTAACAAAATGAGGTTTTATTTTTTTCAATCTTTTCATCCATTATTTTTCTTCTCTTACACAAATCATTGTTAAGTTGTATATTAATGAATTAAATAATACTTTGTTGAAAAAACCAAAAGAAAATGTTTTAAAAATTAGAAGGGGTATCTCTCTCTCTTTTTACAATATAAGTGCAACATTGGTTAAATAGCTAAAATTCAATGAAAGATACGCATAGATTGCAGATACTTAATAAAGAAAAAAATATAGAAAAATGATAAAAGAAACAAATCGAATATAATAAAATTCTGATATCAATTACTTTATTTTAAAATTCTGGAAGATCTTTTTAAGAAATTTCCATCGTCTATATTAAATCCACCATTCTTCCTAATTTTACAAAAAAATAAACGGAATTGGATTGATTTAAGTTTTCAAGGAATAAAAAAACACGTGTGACTTTTTACTCAAAAAGGCACCACTATAAATTAGTGAAAAGAAAGAGAATTTATTGCTATTTTGATATTTAATTAATTAATGGTCTTTGAATCAGGTAGCAATAGCTTAAAATATATCCATGTTTTTCCTTCGCGATTTGAGATCTATTATAAAATGA
Organism: Trichonephila inaurata madagascariensis; assembly: GCA_019973955.1. Classification (NCBI taxonomy): domain Eukaryota; kingdom Metazoa; phylum Arthropoda; class Arachnida; order Araneae; family Nephilidae; genus Trichonephila; species Trichonephila inaurata. The sequence goes on from BMAV01018426.1 coordinate 38,085, forward strand.
AATTCACTCTGTAAGGCAATAAATGCTTTTACTAAATCATTATAAGTGGGAGTTTTTATTTAGTAACTTTTAAATCTTGATAAATTAACCCTTAGGTTTTTAACAATGGATGCTTCTGTGGTCAATAAAAAAAATGCTGAGAAAAGTGCGAGGAATGAAAAATCATTTATTCTTAAAGAGTTTTTTTCCACTAAAAATGAGTGGTTACAGTTAAGCTTAGCAAAATTACTGTACGATATACCAGTGGTTGTTAAACCGGGATCTATGGACTTTTAGGGATCCCAACGCTTTTATAGGGGGTCTGCAAAGAGGTCTCTTGGGATTTCCTTCTTTTGTAGACTCAGAAAGTCCTCGTAACAAAATTGAAAGATACGCCATCCTTGACTAGATCACTAAATTACCGCCAATTAAAAAACTTTACGAGAACATGTATTTCGATCAAGAATATTAATTCAGGGAGGGGTGTTCAAAATTCCAAGGGTCTGAGATGACAGGCCAATACGAAAAGGGGAGACGAGATGATTCAAAGTTTAGGAATAGCTGCTATACTTATATACTTTCAAATAAAGAAAACCACCAATAATTAGTAAAACTGTTAAAATTTGAAATTTTAGCTGTCGAAATTCTTAAAACATAACTAATGCACTTGAATTGATTTTTTTAGATATCTCAATTGATAATAAGCATAAAAATGAATGAATACCAGAAGCTTAAATGCCAGTCTTCAGAGCCAGTCACTTAAAACGACTCTCCATTTGAAATGAATAGGAGTTAGCTCTCGACAACCATCGAGTAGGGACGACTAAGAAGCATGATTATATACCTATAATTTAAACAGAGCAATGGTCTCTCCACACTAAGACAAGCCTTCTTATCTTCAGAGAAAGAGGTCCTCAGGATGGAGATGAAAATTAATGAGAATGAGACCAAATACATGCCTTGTACAATAAATCATATGTTTTAACAATTCCCACTTTAAAATTGTTTATAGTTTCTCTTATTTAGGTTCTGAGATTAACAATAGGAACGATTGTACTTTTGAAATCCAAAAGAGAATTACTATGACTAATAGATGTCCTGATCGGATACGAAAGTACAGTAAGACCCCGCTTAACGCGGGGGATATGTTCCATCACAAAGTAGAGCGTAATGCGAAACAGCGCTAAACGAGGCTATCTTAACATGTAAATAATGGGGTCCTGGAAAGATAGATTGAAAAATGGTTAGGTATTAAATTTAATAATTACGTTTTTTTTTAATAAAAATAAAACCAAACATTTATTTCTTACAAAAATAAAAATAATATAAACGAATATATACATATAAAAACAAATAAAAGTCTAAGTCAGTCAGATCATTCAATCTATTCTGTGTTACCAATTTTCTGCCTTTTTGTCAAGAAGGCATCTTGTTGAAGTTGCAAAATTCAATGCAGCACTAATTTGAGATTGACGTTCACCAGAATCTAATCTTCTAATCACTTGGATTTTAGTTTCCAGTGAAATGCTTTTTCTGGTTGCTTTCTTTTCTTGTTTTTCATTATCACCCATGATAAAAACTAAAGATCAAAATATTTATCACTGTATTAATCTTTATAGTATTATATAAATTTATACTTACAATAATGTCAACAAATGTTTCAAAGGATAAAAATGCGTCCGTACAGCACCGCACCAAACAAGAAACATAACTACACTATTTCGGATATGTTATGTACATTATTTTGAAACCTACAATTTCGGGGAATCCCCGGGTTGAAATAAAAGAGGGCTAAACCGAAACAGCGATAAGCGGGGTCTTACTGTATATGAAATTGAGTGTAATCAAAAGAAAAACAAAGGTTCTTTTGTATAAAAGTCATTTAAGTGTTAACTTATGCATGTAAAACTTGGTCCATGTCTCGAACAGATGAGAACATGATAAGTAGCTACGCGAAAGCAAGATTTTAAGAATTATTTCTGGAGGAATTCAGGAAAAAGGCACGTGGTGAAGAAGATCAAATCTAGAACTCTGTCACTCAAATAAAAATCTGAGATCGCGTTAACTTTATCAAAGTACAGCAAATTAATATGTACCGCGTATTACCATGTTTTCCAAATTGACGAAACCAGCTTTATTAACAAATAATATTAAAAAAAAAATTTAAGTGAATTCCTACTTAGATCAAGAAAGAAAAATTTTATTTTAGCTACTTTTTTTTAAATAGTTACAATTAATATAAATATTAATATTAATATCACATTGTCATCCAAAACAATCATGTATATAAAATTTCACTGCAACTGAATGCTTTAAAACATGAGAAAAAAAACCTTTTCAAGTTTTGACTCAAGTCGATAAAAGGGTCGCTAAGTCGCCAAAAATGACGCCAACGTGGCTGTGTTTGTAATTCTTTAAATGATTAGATTTAATCAATTAATATTTATTAATTATCATTAAATTACTGTATTGTCATCCGAAATAATCATGTATATTAAATTTCAGCTCAATTGAGCGCCTTAAAGTGTATTTTATTAACGATTGAAAATTACACCAAGATAAATAAATAAATAAACAAACAAACAAATAAATAAATAGAGAGTGTGAGTTAATAGTAGGAATTGAAAAAATACCCAACAAATTGGCACACGAAAAAAAGGCAGACCACACCTAAGATGGATTGAGGATCTAAAAAAGACATCTAGATTTGATAACTAAAAATGGTAGAACACTGGCAGGAAGAAGGCTTCCTGAGAAGGTCAAGGCCCATCTTGGGCTGTCGGAGGAAGGAATGGAGTATCTTTCACAGACTCGGTTATCTGTAAATAGTTCATCAAAAATTATGTAACTATTTTAATCACCAGTTACAGAAAAAAATATAAACTTATTATAATATAGAAAATTTCTGGAATTAAGAATAAATTTAATTGATCTAAAATGTTTCTTTTAAATTCTAATTTCATATACTAAATTATAATACAAAGATGCGACTAAGATTTAAAAAACAAAAATTAGAATATATTTTAATGATATTATTTAAACTGAAACAATTTTAAATTATCAAATAATATACTAAGGCAAGCAGTTAGAAATATGTTATATTATAGCACCTAATGAGATTACAAGTGAAGTGATGAAAGAATAATTGGAACTAAACTGATATAATAAATGTATGACTCATTTAATTAACATGAATTTTTTCCTTATCTGTATTGAATAGTTTATAGGGATTATTGAAAAAATCTTTAAATTGTTTTCTAAGAATATTCCCAGCATAATTGCTAATTGTGATGTGATTTTCAACATTTTATTTTAGGAATCCACATTAAAATATATTCGAACACTTTTATGTTGCATTTTGTAAAAAGGGATAAATAATTCATTGGTCTTAAGTACTTTTGAGTTATATAAATGAGTAATGAATATTATTTAAATATAAGAAATATACTGAAAGAATTAGATTTTAATTTCCTATAGACCTGTATGTATTAATGCAATGTTGAAAATTCTGTTTATTATGGCAATCTGTGTGTATTAATGGAATGTTAGAAATCCGTTGTTGAATGGCTAACTGATGTAAATTTCCAACATTCAAGTTAAATAATCCATATTGAAATAGAATGTATTTTTATACATTATTTTTGAATCATTTTAAATATATTCTGTTTTTGAATCTATTAAAAATATATTTATCATTTTTAAAATAGTGCGTTTTAAAATTTTTTTTAAATGACAACGTTTAAAAATAGGTTACAAGCCGAGGGTCATAGCCACCATACTGGCTGGGCAACCATTTTTTTTTTTTTTTTAAATTTTTTTTTAATCCGTTATATACAAACTTATCTATTTAGAACTACAGCAATTTCTTATATATTGCCCTTTGCCTTTCAATCTGTGAACTGAAACACCTTATCCATTAATTATCTAGTCGACTTAGGTGTAGTATTTTGAAGTGCTTAGATACAAAATCTCATGCAGTTCGAAATTTGGATAATCTGCAGTTTTACCTAAATTTTTAGAACACCAATTTTGGAATGTTGGCATATAGTTGAAATTATTATTACTTTGGTTAATGATTTTATTTTATTTCTTTGTAAAATGAAAGACAAATTTCCTAACAAATCATATCCAAATTAAAACAATCTTTATTTTTCGTTTTATCAAATTTTTAAGATGAAATATTTTCTGATTTTTAAGGACTGTCAAGGAGTGTGTGTTATTTGTTATATTACGTTTTACCATTTTCAATCCCTTAACTGCCGAGACAAAGCTACAAAATTCACTCCCAAATGCCACAATTTTTTCCGCAAGTGCTCGTTGCTATGCTGTTTATTGAAGGAAAAGATGCACGCGTATTTTTCAACCTAAAAATTGTTTACCTTCCCTTTAAAAAAGATAAAAAGAAAAGAATAAAATAATAAAATAAAAAAGTAAAATTTAATGTCTACAGTTATAACATAATAATAATAATAATAATAAATTATAACTTATCTGTTGTGAATAAATTATAACGTATCTGTATCATCCTGAAACATGGTTGAACTAAAAAACCAGCGTCACATTCAATGCACTCATTGATAGCGAGATTCAAGCTGAGTATTTTTGCTTGGAAAAAAAATACATTTTCACATCTCACTTTCTTAGAACACATTGATGGTACTAAAAAACTGCTTAGTTATGAATTTCCTCTTACCTGGGATATACCCCCTTTCAAATTTCTTCCCCGCCTGTTCTCCGAAATAAGTAAATTCTTCAGCACTGTCAATTTCATTTTCTTGTGATTTAAACCAGTGGAACTATTTTTAAGCAGATTTAAAGAATAAAAAGAGTCATTCTCTGGAAGGACGAGTATACACGTCCAGGGCACTAAACGCATCAGCTCAGCAGGACGTGTATGCACGTCCGGTTCACTAAGCGCACCAGTTCAGCAGAACGTGCATACACACCCGCGGCACTTAAAGGGTTAAAAGGGCAAACGATTCAGTAGATTTAGTTAAGAGCAAATGTTATTTAAACGCAATTAATAGCTGAAAAAATAATTATTTTAATTTCTTGCAGATATGGGTTTATCTATGCTTCTCTTATAAGTCTAGTATTTTTTTATAAAAGAATTAGATTAACTGAACCGCTACAGAGAATGGAAACACAAAATGCATTTACCAGTTTCCAAACCACCTCAGATTCAATAATAGAATTATCTTAATTAGCAATGATTTCAGTTAATTGACACTAATAATCTTTAAACAGGGTGGAGAGCTATTGAAGATCTTTTGTTCGAACGCTGAAATTCACTATTGCGTTGCTTTGTTGTTGGGAATGTTTCTTTTCGCTTTACTGCATTCACTTAAACCTAATGGAAAGTAAATGAAGTTTTGTTGACTTTCAATTGTTACTTTATTAAATAGTAGTGTGTCTGGAGAGAAACAATTAGCGAAAAAGTTTCACTCAACAAGGCACAATGTTTTGTTTCTTATTCTGCCATTCCTTTAGAAGAATTTGGTACTTTTTATGTTGCGACTTCAGAACATTCCATGAGATGGAGGATTAAATTTCGAAGAGAAATTTTATGTATTTGTTTCAATTAAAAATT
>BMAV01018426.1:48653-66548 GCA_019973955.1 Trichonephila inaurata madagascariensis
CATTAATGACTTAAAAACGCCAATTACATATTCATTAACAATGGGAAAACTTATTTCTCTAGGAAGGGGATATGCAGCAGCCCCTTTTTCCTCAAGTCGCAAACAACAAAAAACAAGAAGTCGGTTCTTCAGGGTAAATTACCGCACTGTAATATTCATTGATGATTTGAGTATTTTTCCCAATTTCCTATTAATCTTCTTTCTTCTATGAAATAGTTTAATTAGCTTAAAAATTTTTTACTCGGAATCATATTTTCAAAAGAAATATGCGATTTTAAATATTAATCGCCCTTCCTAACAGCTACATCGTCTTTTTTTATTAATATAAATACATGCAATTTAGTAAAATTCCTTATCGATTTCTTTTTTGTCTAACTTAACCAATTTTTTAAAATAAACTTCTTTTTTAAAATTTTCATTTCACTTTAGATATGGAAATACATTAAGATATAAAAAAAGAAAAATCCGTCTTAAGTACGCACAAATTTTGCTGCTAACACTAAATACTTCAAGTAATGTTTACAACCATTTTAGCTTTAAAAAAAATTGACCATGGTAGAGAATGATTAGTGGAAGCAGTTAAAAATAATAGGAGTTGAGTTATGGAATAACTTTTTCCCCCTTTACACAAAATATTCTAGAGTTTTCAGAAACAACACAGCCCTACTTAAATTAATTCCTTTTGGTTCTATACCAGCTCACTGAAATATATTCCCTAATTAGAATCATCATTTCGAACAGTTCATTTGTTGCTCCCATAAATAATTATAAATGATAGTTTTTTTAATAACTTTTCAGAAAGAAACACAAATCTTGAGATTTTTTTTATTTATTCATTTAGTGATTGCAGAAGGAAAATGAACAAAAACATTAGAAATAGTTCTAGGCATTTGAAAAACAATACGTATCCTAACACTCCATTAAAATAATCTAGTAATTTAGAATACTTGATTCGCAGCCTTTAATCATTGTAAAAAGAACATTAATGAGAAATTTCCAAAGTGTTCGTTAAAGGCGAATGCGAATCATTAATTTATACCGCGTTCGATTGCAAAGATACATTAAAACAACCGAATAATCCTCACATTTTTACGCTAAATTAAGCTAATATCTCATATCATAACCATAAAAAAGATTTTTCATTGCATTAAAATGAATAATTACACACACACATCGAAATGAATAGTAATACATTACGAGAAGACGTATTTAATTGAAATTCATTTATTTCTCATTCTTTTATCATTATTAATCATATAAATGATTACGTTTCATATGAATCTTAAATTATATGAATCACACACACATGTCAATCGTTTTATTTTCATTTATGCATTTGGGTTTACGGTGATTTGTTCAAAATGAATGAAAAAGTATTATATATGTACGTGGAAGAGTTTTTATTTATCTTATAACTATACTATAATTAGTAATGTTTAAGAGCAAACGGGAGTCTAAAATTCTTGAATAATACTCGTATATCTCATCGGAAATTAATATTACTACCCAAATTATCACGTCATCATATAATTATATTTTACTGAATTGTAACAAATACTAATCCTTTAAGGACATATTATATTGTTCTCAAAAAGCTTTGGCGTGCATGATAATTATTTGATTAGAGATAAGAGTTACTCTATAACAGGGGTGGCGAACCTTTATGGATCAACGTGCCATATTTTTCTAAAAAGTGTTTAATGAGGTATAGACGTGCCGTCAAAGAATTCTGACTTTAGTTTGACTTCTGTTGTTGCGGATTAGTTGGTAAATAACTTATATTATTAATTTTTTTTGTGGTTCACTTTTTTGACAAGAGGATTTGTGATTTGTTTCAAAATGCCGTTTTTCAGACTATGTACTGCATACCACTATTGCAGAACATAAAACACACACCGCTCTGTCGCCTTTACTAATGGTGCCATATTTCTGTAGATTCACCAAATTTGAAATTCTCTGTTACACTTACTATCTTGCACTTTTTGTTCTTTTTCTGAACTAGCCATGTTAAATAACAATTAAAAATCGTATTTATAACACAAATAAACTTTAAAATACTCTTGTGTCAATGAAGACGTAGATGAACTTCACACCATAAGCAATTGTAGTAAACAACGCAACTAAGACAAGACAATAACAAACGAGTGTGCTTCCCGCAACCGAGCACTTGGGTTTGTTCGTCAAACTTCATAGAGAATTTTGTTATTTTGAAATAAAATGCAAACCATTTGATTGCTGGCGTGCCCAAAATATTGTGTCGCGTGCCATCAATGGCACGCGAGCCACTGATTCATCATCCCTGCTCTCTAAGAATCTAATAAACATACAACATTAAAATAATTGGAGATAAAAACTGCTTGAATTATTAAAACAAAAACTAAAGCTGCATAATTAAACAAGTTCCATAATTAAGAAACCCTCGTATAATTTGTTTTCATTCCCTTCTGATGTGTTTGAATAAATGAATAAATTTATTCTAAGAGAAAAACCAGTGACCAGAAACTTTTATATCAATTAAGAATAACAATGAAAAATAAATATTAATTTACAAGATAAAGCTATCGAAACATTTACACGCAGGAATCAAATTAAAAACTTCATTTATATGCAAGAAGAGAGAAATGTAAAAAAAATTCAATGCAGAAATTCAACTTCTCATTCTTAAAATGAAAAGGCTGAACATTAGAAAAACAAAACTTATTAAAATTTAAAACATCCAGTTTTAAAAGATTGAGATATAATATAAGAATTTTTTTCTCTCTTGGTCTTTCTCTCTCTCTCTCCCTGCATTCACCAATTCTGCTTATATACTTATATATCAAATCATGACTTCCCATAGAAATGCTTAATGATGCAACAGAATAACCTGGATATAGAAAAACACTGAATGAATTCAAAATAAAGCCATTCTCAGAAATGGGAAGGAAAAATTAAATTTGAAATAAGAACTAAACAGAGAAAAAGAATGTCTGTTGGGTAACAAAAACCGCATAATACCGGATTTTAGAAAAGTATTTCAGAATAAACAGAAGAATGATGCAGTTAAGATCGAACAGGAAAGAATTCTTGAAGTAACTAAAGTGATTTTCTTCTTTCTTAACGAGATTATTTAACAAAACTTTTTGGTAGTAGAAATCCGTACTTTTCATATCTATTGAAAAACTCCCAAAATGCCGCTATACTTTATTTTTTAACTTTGAGAAATATTCTCTTATTCATACTATTATAGTCTGTTTTGATTTTATACTTTATATAACTCTAATTTTTTAAGGATTATTTTATTAGCTGATATTTAATCGTTTGGTATTATAAGTTTTGTTTCAAAAGTTGGCATCCTTTTTATAATGAATCGCGATGTAAGAATTTGGCCGTTGACTGTTGGAATTCGAATTGATATAGTTCTTGACACGTAATAAGAAATCTTTTGCTTTTACTAATAGATTTATATTTTATATTGCGAAGGTTTTATCGAATATTCTTATGTGTAAATATGTGTTCTTGTTTGTTACTTCCTAAATTTAGTTTAAAAGTTTGTTCTATTTCGAATTGATTATTTTCACCATATTTCGAACACTGAACCACCGATACAAAATCTACAAATCGCATGACTTTATCGTAATTAAACGTGTTATTCTGAACAGTTCACTTCAGTTTAATAGTCATAGACATTTCTCGAGATTAAAGAATCGTATCTGCATTAAACGCTTTATGCATTTTATTAATCTGTCGCGATAGAAATTAATGCATAAAGGAATGGATTGTTAAAAAGCTATTTGGAAGATGTAAACGTTAGCCCGCAGCGGTAATTTAAATAGTAATGGTTACTGTGGCAGTTTGTTTCTGTTGTAAGTGGGAAAATATTCGAGGAAATTTCGAAAATAAGAGGCTTTCTTAGAAACAAAGGCAGCGAATTAAATGTTTCGGCACAAGAAAACTTAGTATCTGGAATTTCTACGAAAGGATCAAAATGGGAAAATAGGTTTTATGAAATAAGAAACTGATATTTTATTGATATTTAAGGATTAAAAAATATGCTTTTTGATCGCTTTAGAGAAACTAATCAAACAATGCAACATTATTGTTGAAACAAATAACACTGACTTGAAAAAAATTTATAATAATGATGATTTACATAGTTATCAATAACTATGCGACTAAATATAAATATTTAGCTAATCTATACTGATATCTATTGTATTACGCAGTTATACATTCAACTTTTTAAAAATAATGTTTAGCCTGGTTGATCATAATATAATTTGCTATGATTTAAGTTAAACTAATATTTACTTCTATTAATTATCCTTTCATCATTCACACACATGCATACATGCTTTGTACTAATGGTTCTCAATCAGTACTTATGCATCGTTGAAGGTACAGAAAGATATTTTAAAGATGACTTACATTTTATTATTTACGAATATCTTATCAAAAAGGGATGTACTCGACTTTTTGACTAACTGAAGTATCACGAGCAAAAAGTTTTTAAGCCACTTCCATATAACATTTTATTTTCACTTCATTAAATTGTTTGTCGTCAATACTCTCCAGTTGTTTTAAAATATAAAGCTAATAAGACAATCAATATCTATAACATTTAATGCATCCATGAGTAATTGTGATAGCTTGTACTACTTATGCAGAAAAAATTATATCTTAATTTTTAGTTTAACAAAAATATAAATCATTGATTCTTTATAAAATTATATGTAAATATTCAGAAATAAAACTTGTTAAATTTCTCAAACACAGTTGCACACAAGAGAACAAAAAGATTCCTTTTTCTATATTTATTTTATGTAAGAGATTTAAACTATTCATAATAGGTGAATTATTCAATATTTGGAAAAGTATGCAATAACCTTATAAACTTATAGCGAACCTTTATTCCCATTAGTGTGAGGAGCAGCCTGAGGAAGAGATATCTATTACACTCTCTCTTAAAGACCTTTATTCCAATTAATTCCAAATATAATATGGTTTCAAATAGCTGATGGGAGTGAAATAAATTAGTTTTAAATAGAAAATTTCATTTTGCACATCCTTCCTTTCCTCTTCTACATTGTAGAAATAGACATGCAATGAAATTTCATCCTCTTAGTGGCATACTCCTTAGACAAATATAATTAGAACGTTATTTATTTCCAAGGTACCAACATTATGGAAGTAGGAAAAACACTAAATTTGAATCAATGTGTACTGCATTTTTTTTACTAATTGTAATGTAATGCGTACTGATTCAGTTTATGTTATAAATAAAATAATTTCGATTTACCGAATACGTACTTTGTATCACATACACAACACGCAGGCGAACCAGCTTTATAATTTCAAAAGAAGGAAAAATTTTCTGATGAGTCAGTTGCATTAAGAAAGGAAAAATAATTTTTGTGATGTCGAATGAAGACCTCTACATAGTGAATAAGTATGTGTTCAAATGAAAAGGTACGAAATGAGACTGTGGATATAAATGAAGACTTAATACAAAGTATGCACCATAGGCCTGAGCGCTATGATCCCATTAACGAGTCGAAGGATTCCTTATTCCTAGAATTCCTGTGGCCGAGACCAGTCCTTCACAGCGTCCTTGAGCTCGTCATCTGAGTTGAAGTGCTTCTCTTTCAGATGTTTTTCAGGGAACCAAAAACATGGAAATCATCGGGCGATATGTTTGGGTTGTAGAGTGGATGGTCAAGCTGCTCTCACTTGAACTTGACCAGTTCCGCGTGTGTGACCTTGGAGACATGTGGACGCCGCACCTCACATGGCGATGAATAGCTGTTGGCTCAACAGAAATCAGATAACGTCTCGCTGTGAATCAACCATCGAACTTTGCAACGTAAACGCCATCATGTCCTCACACGCACTGCCACGTCATTTAGACGGCGCTTTTTATAAGAGCCTTTGCACTCTCATGCGCATGCGGGTGCCCTCATAATCACTCCGATCCACGACAGAGAGTCCATTCGCATCACTAGACGTCTTGCTACGTTCTCCAACAACGGCATAGGTAAATATGTCTATTGGTTACGTTGTGTTACGACATTTCATACCTTTTCATTTGAACACACCTTGTATTATGAAAAGTCTATCGTGCTATTTTTCAGATATTGTTCTTAAGAGCAATCCTGAACTGGCAGTTCTAAATGTTGGTGTTTTGCAGATTCCATAAAAACGTGAAAGACACTGATTGGGCAGCATGCAGTTTGCCTCTGGACAGTATCAAGTATCTGTTTGACGCAAATGCCAAATCGCATCGTGCCCTGTTTTACAAAGACATAATGAAGAGAACTGCTCTAAGACCAATAACTGATTCACTAATTACTCCTACATCAAGATCCCGCTTTTTTCATATATATCTTGATGTGTATTAAATTCCATTACCATTGTAAGAGTCTGAAAGACTAGCCCACTCAAGGATGGAAGAATAAGCCTTTTGGTGAGAGGGCGCAACAGAAACGCTAAATTCAGTTAGTGCCGATGGCAACATGAAGGAGTAGAAGAAGAGAGAAAAAGGTGGGACGATAACTTAGTGAGAACGTCGGAATGTATAGTTTTAAGAATTTAAATGTTTCTTTAAAGTTTTTAATATGTGTACTGTAAATGTGTGAGAAAATAATGAACCACTTTTGAATTAAACGGTCTCTTATTAGGAAAGTAACTCTATACACTACCAGCATTGTTACCACCATGTTACACCATCTAATACTTCCTTCCACAGATGCGCTATTTTCATTGGTAATGAAAATAATAAAATATCTAAATTTTATGAGCAATAACGTATTTTACTACATGATTGAAAATAATTATAAGCTAAACAAAATTGATTACGAAAATGAAAATCGCAAGGAAAAATGTTTCTATGAATAATGATTTTAAAGGTTACATTTTGAATATATTTTATAGAGTACATTTATCGGGTGAGTGAGTGAGTGAATATTAACGTCGCACTGTTAAGGGCTTTTGGCGACGGACCAAGTAATTTTGAACCATGGTCAAGTGACATGGACGACACCTGAACCGCCCCCCCCCCCCCTCACCTAACTACCACACCACACCAACGGGAGTACATTTATTGGAGAACGCACGCTTATTTTTTTTCTATTTGACTCATTAAAAAGATAATTTGTGAAATTTTAAATTACTCATAGAGAAAGTGTAATAAATTATAATTTTACTCTTTATAAACACGTAATTTTTCAAGTAGTAGACAATATGAGCATTCAAAAACAATGTCAATACATTTAAAAAAGTTTTAGTTACAGTTAACTTCAAGAATACTGTCCTATACGAAAGGTACCATCTCAAATTTCATTTGGAAAATAAATATTACTCCCCTAAGACAAACTTCATTTCGTACTAGATGATTTGAGAGATTCGCAGTAGTGAACTAAATTAAATGACATTAAAGTGGCAGTAGGCTCTCAATTTAATGGATTTCTGCAGAATGGCCAGTGGCTATTCCATTTTGAATTCGGTCAAGAGATTCAACCGAGATGAAACCCGACACATTAATCATGCGTTATTCAGAACATCCAACGACTATATACTTGTTTATTATTGTACAAATATTATCACTGCTACTTCGCTTCTTAAAGACATTCTAAATTATGAGTTTCCCTTTCCGGATGCAAAGTCAATGTTTACATTCCGCCAGTTTAAATGGTTTTGATTACGAATAAATATTTATTCATCCATTGTGTATGCTGATAAATTCAGTGCCTTTTGAGGTCAAATACGCAATGAAAATGGAAACAGAATTGAAGTCTAGAATGCGGATGCATTCATTTCATAAATTGCTTGAATAAATTTATTGTTTAAAAGCTATTAAAGAACGTAAATATGATATTTTATTATCTAAAATTGTCATAAATAGCCAGAAAAACTGTTCTGTATTTTTATTAATATTCGGTTGTCCAATTTAAATACTAATTAATAGTTTAGACGAATAGATTACAACTTTTAAGTAATACTTCGAAAAATGTATTTAAGCGAAAAATTATATTCAGCAACATAAGATCTTATAACCTACGAGTACTTCGTAAACTTTTAATTTAGTTTTATTTAACATAATTTAAAAACTTATTATTAGTTACTATAGGATTAATATTCGACTTAGACAGACTTTTCAGGAATTTTCATTGGAACTGTTCCTTCAAATCTGTATTAAAAACCATTTTATTGACAGTAATATTTTCTGTAGTACTCTCACTCAATAAATTTTCATATATTTCTAGAGGAAATGCTTACTTTGTCTTCATTATCATTGTTCTTCTGAAGATGTGTTTAAGTCAACAGCAAATGTTTCCTTCAAGAGTTAATGATAAGTATCCCTTTTATCTGAAAATGAAATTTCCTTGTCATGTTGTATCAAATCCCTACATTATTGTTAAAAAAAATTATTCGTAAATTAAAAAATTGTTGATTATTTTATAAAAAAAATTAAACAATAATGTCAATCAAATAATTATAAATATTTATTTTGCTTAAAACACACACACACGTGTTTCTTTATTTTCAGCTGAAAATGAAAACCCGATATTAAAATCTAATTTTATTGCATTTTTATATGATACAGTAAAAATATTTAGCAATAGCTCGCATATTTAATTGCCGTAAGTATACCACCATTTTGATTACTCAATATATTTTTTAGATTTTGATGGAAGGAAAATAAAGTACGAAAATAAAACATAATATAAAGGTACTAAAGTAATGTGGAATGTTTAATCATACTTCAATAATATTATCAAGTTATGAGTAAACAATTAAACATTCAAATATTTGTGGCAACGCTTATTGTTTTTGAATCCACATAGACAATAATTTTACGATGGTGTATAAAACTGAAAAGAATGTCAAGGTCACTATTAATCAAAATAAACTTCAGCTACAAAGCTACTTAAATATTTATTTAAATATTTATCTGTGAACTAATAATAAAATTTCAGACCCGTGTCATTCTTTTTCCTTGCTTAGTAAATTGAACATTAGGGTGATTGTATGCCTAATATGATATAGCTTAACGTTTTTTTATGATAAGAATAATTACAAAGAGAAAATTCAACTCATCTTAGCCCAACTGTACTGGAAGAAAATACCTCTTTTTCTTTATGCAGAATAAGTTTTTTTCAGAAAATCCCTTTTTAATTACTTATTTCTTTTATTAGTTTTCCCGGTTTGACAATTCCAGTTGCAGAAGATTTTTCTCTTGAGGCAACCAAAGCTATTTCAATGTTCATTTAAAAAATTTAATCGTATACATCGACATTCATTCAATCCTCATGACAGTGAAGTGAATAGAACGGCTCTAGTTTATATATATATATATATATAAAACACTATCGAGAGCCCCATTCCTGAAAAGAATTTTCTTCTCTCTTTTAGCTCTCTCCTTTGTTAATATGTAGAATTTAAACAGTATTATTTTCAAAGTATCAAATAGAACTAAATCCTGAAAAAGATAACTTAATTTCAACGTTGTCGAATACTTTAAACAAGAGGCGGATTTCTAAACCTGCATAAATACATTTTTCGTTATACTTTTGTGTATGCAAACATTTATTTCTATTTGTAACTTTAATTTTAAAGTTCTTATTTAATGAAAATCTGTTGCAACTTCTAAACATAAATAAAGTATTGTGTGATTTGTATACTTTGATATTTAAAATTAAGTTCTCTTTACGGAAGCTAAAAATAATTCTTCCGTGTGAAGATGAAAATGTTTAAGGTCAATTATGTGAGCATAAATGAATGTGATATATGGATTTGGACAGAAATTCTTTGGGAGATCCCGTTACACTTTTTGGGACTTTCTAGTCCATACATATTGTCGAGTTTTGAAGTGTCTTTATGTATCATTCGGAGAAGTATAAAATCAAACAGTTACAATAAGTAATCCTCCACGTTTGCACAACGAAATGAGGTATGGAATAGAGATGACAATTCTTTCAGAAAAAGATCGATTTTTAAATCGATTCACAAAAAAATCGAGGCCTAAGAGATCGATTTCTAAGAAATGGATTTTTTTTTCAAGTTTGCATTTACAAATTAAATATAAATCCATTTTATGAAAACAAGAAAGATACCTTAATAAACGATCTCTTATCAGTAAAATCAGGGATTGTTTTAGTTCAGGGAATTCGACAATTGCAATTATTTTTATTACCATATTAAAATATCAGGTATAAAAGAAGACATTTATCTAAATGTATTTGTTACGTTAAAAAGTTAGAAAATAGATAATATAGCTTATAGTTCCCAATGCTTAGTATCTAAGCTTTTTAAAAATAACAGTCTGTCAAGTCTACTGGGATCCAAGCGGTTCCGCTCATCACTTGCGATGTTGCCGGCGATTGAAAAAAAGGCGCTCACAAGGAACAGATGATCCCACGATACTCGTATACATCATGGCTATTGAGTGAACGTGAGGATAAATAAATTTTTTTTTATTCTTGAAATTAAAGTACAGGATCATACTTCAGGTGCAAAACTGCCTTCGATAAATAATGTTTAAATTCTTCGTTTTTACCAAATATGCTTTAAATCCTTCGTTTTTACCAAATTTACGGTTTTTAGCAAAACAGAAAAAATTGAATGTCGATTTTCTAGGATGAAATATTGATTCACTGAATCAATTCAGGGCTACATATTGATTTAAAAAATCAATTTTCTTTGGCCCAAGAAATCGATTTCTTGTTTAATCGATCTCAGATTGCCATCCCTAGCATAGAATCGTTGGGACACTTAAGGTAGGATAATTCCATGGGCATTTCTATAACGATCAGAGTTACGTGCAACTCACACCGAAGAGCCAAAATATATTATGAACATCTACTCAATAACATGTTGCACCCCTTTTTGCCTGCAAAACAGCAGCAACTCGCTTTGACATGGATGCCACAAGTTCTTGGTAAATTACTGGAGACAGGTTGTACCAATTGTCTAAGTAGTGGTCACGTAAAGTAGAAATATTCCAACATGAAGACATTTGATCTCTGAACTGCCTTTATATGAAAAATCAAAGGTGTTCTACATATTAAGATCCCTCAAGTTAGGTGATCAAGATATTAATTGGAGTTCATCTTAATGCTCCTCGAATTCTTCTAACACAATGCTAGCCTTTTGCCATGGTACGTTGTCCTGTTGGAAGATCTGATTTCCAGTTGGGGAACCAGACTCGGTATTAAGAGGCAACTGATCCGCAATTATTCTCAGATAGTCTTACTTTCACAATCTCTTCTACCAGAACTAAGGGTCATAGAGTCACCCACGAGAACGTTCTACGATACATAATAGCGCCATCCCCAGACTGTACAGATGGAGGGAGCAACTGTTCGACTGTGGAAGAAGGCGCATCCTGACACAAACATCAATGTAATGAATGAGAAATCGTGATTCATTCTGCCAGAAAACTCCCTTCCACTTGTTTATGGTCAAGTCTAAATGTTTCTGAACTCACTCTTGGCGTAGTTGGCTATGACGCTTGCTCCTCAAAGACCCACAAGTGGGACGTTGTTGTGACTTCTCAGAACTACTCAAATTATTGGAGAAGTGGGATTGACTGCCACAGAGACTCGTAAAAGGTATCTCTCCCCAAATAAATTCAAATTGTTAATGTTATAAAGAGAAATCATACTCTATTAATGCATTTTTTTTTTCATTTTTAAACTAGAATTTAAATCGTCCATGTTTTGATAAGTAGTAAACGGGATCAAATGTGCTTCCTCACAATGTATGTATGGTATTTTTCCATCATATCAATCACAGCCTATTTACCTAATTTCATTTAATCACTTCTGCATATGATCACACAGATGTAAAACACTTCTTAATATGAAACATCCGTATATTTGTATGCTATTTCTAAGTATTTGTTATTTTATAAGGCATTTATATAAATTCCAGAGGATTTTCTAGAAAAAAGCATTACACAACACAAAAGCTTTTTTTTTAAGAAAATAATCCTTTTCTTCAACGGACAAATTTTATTTCTTAATCAAGAATCAAATAATCTAGAAAATTCAAAAATTTGAGGTGGGATATTTTATAATTGTTTAAAATGAAATGCATAAGAAAATACATTCGGAACGAAACATTTTCGTATATTATAACCCATCTCATTATAAAACGTATGTTTTGGCTCTTTTGTAATTTTAGATCAAAGTTAGTCCTTCAAGCTGAATTTCTTACTTTTGTACATTTTTATCTCTAATACTAAATATCTAGATTATTTCTTTTAAATACTTTAATTTTTTTTTCACTGTCCTGAATAATGATTAAAAGAAGCATTCATAATGAATGTGAAACTGTTATTCGAGAGAAAAATTTACATACACAAAACATAGTAATAATTTCAATCGCGACATTATTTAAAATAGCTTTCTTTGGATAACAATTCACTGAAAATCCATTTTTGAAATACATCCACTATTTCTAGATATACTGTCCATGTTTATTAATATCTGTAAATCTCCTTTCCTTTTTTAATTACTTACGCATTTCATACACACAAACTAACTGTCCAAAAATTTTAAAAAAATCATTATATTTAGCAATTTTATGAAAGCAATAAAAAGGAATTAAGGTCATCGAAAAATATTAATTATTTAAGTAATAATGTACAAGTTTAAATGCATTTGTAAGAAATGTCCAAAAATATAGAATGTTTAAACAATTAATTTTTTTTCCTAGAAACTCCACTCCTCTTTAACGAAAAATTCCAAAATTTTCACTTAAAAAGAGTGGGAATCGTTAATTTATGTATTACATACATAGTAATTATCCATTTATCAACCAAATGTCCGCTCTAATTATGTGAATACATAAAACTTATATCTCATTGTAACTATCAAAAGAACTTTCTTTCCAATTTCAGGTGCACTTATAATAAAATATTATTGGTTTGAATGATTCAATACTCTCGTAAAAAAGAACATTACCAGATTTACGATTATTAGTTGTTTGATAATAATGACATAGCAATTTTGGTTTTATTATGATGTTAAAAAATGGGAATTACACTTTTCCTTTTATTAATTTCATTTATCGGTATACTTTTTTAAGGAATCTATTCAGGTAGTATATCAGAGATATTTAAACTAATTTTAAGATTTATTCCATAGGTCCTTTTAGGAAGAAAATGTGTTCATTTTGGTATTATGGGTATCTAGAGTATTAAATAAAGCTATTCTCCTCGATTAGAACTTTAGATACATACTATGTTTATATGATTTATTGTAATATTCTATCCATTTTTTTCGTGATTATTAGGGGTCTCAGGGGTGTTAAACTTCTCTAGAGGGCTCAAAATATAAACAATTTTCAAGCAGGTATGATTCTTTTAAATTTAAATTAAATAATTCGAATCTCTTACACATTATTAACAAGGGATTCTGGCTTCAAAAAAGTACAAAATGTTTGAAATATAATCATAATTTTAAAAATTTAAAGCATATGAAAATTCTAAAATAAATATTTAGTAATTTTTGTGCTGCGCACGCTATTTTCTAAAATAGTAGCCTCTGATGTATAAAACTTTATAGAATTATAAAATGCATACTTTTTAAACCCTACCTAATTTTAGTATTATATATCTTTTGTATTTCAAAATATTTGTAAAATATTGAAATTTTTTAAATATTTTTTAAAAATGTATTTTTTTTTATTTATTAAAATATGTAAGTTATTATTCTATTTATATAAAAATACTACAGTGTAATAAGGATACATTTAACTTTATAAATCAACTTATAGCTAGTAATTAAAGCTACTATTTTAGAAAATAGCATGTGCAACGTAAAACTTAATATTTTTGAAAGAAATGTTTCTTATTTTTGAATGCTTATAATTTTAAAAATTATGATTATATTTCAAACATTTTACACTTTTCTGAAGCTCCATTTTCTTATAAATAATGTGTAAAAGATTCGAATTATTTAATTTAAATTTTTAAAAAATTATACCTGTTTGAAAATTGTTAATATTTTCAGCCCTCTAGAGAAATTTAACACCCCTAAGACCTCTTAAAGAACTACAATCTATAAAATTATGTAATAATTATTTTAAATAACTTACATTAGTGTTCGATACATAACTGACATAAAATAAAATGCTTAATTTTTTACACATAGGGAATCAATACCTATAAATAATTACCAAGAAGGAAATTCCTTCCTCCTTCTTGAAATCCTGTTAAGGTATATTTTTTTTATTTAACTTAAGATTATATAAATATTATATTCCTTCTTTGTTTTAAATTTATACTAATAGTGTAAACGCTATTACGCTATTTTTTAACTATATTTCTGTGAGCTAACTTTTAGAAATACTAGAATGCAATTTATAATTTGTGCTTAATACATTAATGCTATGTGTAAATTATATTTTCGGACTTAAACTTTATTTTCAGATTTTTCAGATTTTCTTGCACAACATTGGTTGTACTGATTTTAAGGATTATAATTTATATGTATGTCAAACCAAAGTTCATCTGTAAATAAGGAAAGTAAACTAAACTAAACTAAGTAGCACAACAACCCATGAGGACCAAGGCCTACTGTGCCCATCTCTGTTTTCGTGACTTTAGACGCTGAGGTGCATGAGCAGATGTTCCAGTCAGGTGGTCAATCTGACGTGAAACCCCCATTGTTTAGTTCCCAAGAAAAGTTGGTACGCGATACGCTACCACTGAGACACTGGGCTTTAAGAAAATAAAAGTACGTATTTTATTTATAATCAGAAAATATTACTACAGTTAAACCTGTTTTTGGGTGGTATATAGGGACAGCATAAAAGAAATCGCACAAAAAAAGTATTCCAAAATTTCATAAATACCTACATATAACAAACAATTTTGTCGACATAATACAAAAACATTTTTTTTATGCCGTGGAAAGGAACCGCATAAAAAAAGTCGCACTAAAAAAATAGGTCAATTATTTAAGAAATTTATGAGAAAATACTTCCAGACAAAATAAATAATTAAATTCCACATGGAAATATTTTAAAAACATATAATTTCTCATCCTATTGTAACTGGTGAATTCCCGAGCCTTCACTTATCTCCTTGGGGTAAATTGCTTTCGTTTAAAACTTTCTCCCGAAGAAGAAGACAAGGTTTATGCAAATGAAGAGTTATATTTAAGCATTAACTTTTAGGTACGTGAAGATAGTGGTTAGTGGAAAGTAGCTGAGAGCTACTCGACGATTAATTACTGAATAATCCAAGATTGTTAATTGATGATTTAGTCAATAAAGTTAGAATTCAACAATAACGACCAGAGGTCAAACAACTGAGAATGGAATTACGGCAATTTAGATCGTAGATAACCAAAGCGTACCAAGAGTCAGTTAATTGAATTATTATTAAATATTAAGTATCCTTTCAGCCGTATAATAGCTCCTATACTTAGAAGTGTGCATTTCCTACCCTGGGTTGTTAAATTAAGTGAAAGAGCAACAAATTAGAATTGTATTGTCTATGGTTGATCATTTTTAACCCCCAAACACCGATAAACGTGACACCTTGTCTATCCCAGTATACATGGAAAATTTTTCAAAATACTCATACATAATTCAATGCTACTCATCGTAATCCAAAGAGCACATCTTCCTGTGACGATTTAGTTCAAAATCGCATTCGTCACTTGAACATACAATTGAAATTAATTTTTTTTTTCAATTGATAAGTTTTTGTAACGAAGGTCGGTTGGTCAGTTGTTTGTGAACGTCACGATACTCAGATATGCATGATCGAAGCTCTTTTTGAAATTTCAAACTCCTTTCGAAATTGGTATCTATTTTAAGAAAATGCTTTTCCGATTTATTGGAAAGCTGAATCCCAGCATATATTGTATCCTCTTTCAAATTATCCGGTTTTCATGTCCGTCTTCATAATCTATCAAATTATTGATAATGTCACTGTCATCGAAAGTTTCGTCTTCAGTCAAGTGCTTGCTGCTATTGCGTTGCGAGAAAGCAAGGGAATGTGCATTGTCGAGAGATCGTTTATAACCAATTAACAGAGCGTCTTGAAGTGTATATATGTACCCTGATTGAAAACATTACAGTGACGCCAAAACCGTTGAAATTCATACACCTCATAAAAAAAGACCACACCAAAAAATCTTACAAAATAAAATCGCATAAAAAAGGACCGCACAAAAACAGGTTCTACTGTATAATATTTTGCAACTAAGGCAAAAAATTAATATTTTTCCAAGCAAACCAAAGTCCATCGTAAAAGATGTGTAGTTTCAATGACTTGTATATAATTTGCCAGACGTGCACTACATCAAAAGATGGAGATTACTTATAAAAACAGTGAAGCTTGTTTGACACTATGTGTCCATTACGAGGACCTTCCCCAATCTCTATAGCACAGATCTGTAGTAAGCGACGACATATACTACTTCTCTTAGTTGTATGCATCAAAACGTGAATATGGGCTCATTTCCAGAAAAGTAGGTCACTGGCAAAAGACCTTGTGACAGTGACAGTTAATCTCGATATCATTCCCACACAATTCATTTCAGCTCCATTGCACAGAATTCATTTTGAAGCACTAAAGAACACTTAGAATGAATAATACTGTGTGACATAATAAATCTGTAAAAGCATATCGGTTTCATTTTATCTTTTTGTATAAATAAATTTTTTTCTGACATCTTTCACAATAAAATTTCACATTCATTAACACTTAAAAGCCTCTTTCAAAAAATTAAATAATGATTTTTTTTCCTTCAAAAAAATAATGTATACTTACAGCAATGCTTAATTGCTTCCTAGGTTCTACAAAAATAACTTATATTCGAATTTGTAAAATTTAATTGCAAGTTTAAAATCCCTTGTCTTCGATTTCCTATCTGAAATCCATTTCATTCCTTTAATACTTTTCCTAATTAAAATTTCCAAAAGTAATCAATTTCAGCTTAAATATTTTTTTCTAGAAGAAGAATATTGATTATTGCGCGTAGACTTTTAAAAGCCTTTTTAGACGCACGTATACTTGGGTAAATATACTTATGTCCAAATTTAAGGTCACATATATATTTTTCACAATTCTACATTGCCACTAATAAAACTGCTAGAATTTGTTTTTCATATATTTTGAAAAACGAGTAGTACAATATCAACCTTCGGCTTAGGAAAAGAAGTTCTTAAGCGAAAGTTATTGCAGAAATACTGGATTGAGAACTTTTAAGCATACGGGAATTTTGCCTTCAATGTTGTGAATATTCCAATAAAGCAAACAAATTAGTCTGTTTGCAGTGAGAAAGACTTTTCATAATTGCTTAGATGATTCCTTGAGATGGAGAATTGTTGGCAAATTTGAATACTGCCAGCCTCAAGCGAAGGGAGTTCGATGGCTACAAGAGACACCGAAAGTCATCTCCGGACTGTGGAATCAATTCCAAACAAGGAGTACTGTCTTCAGGAAGTTCGACACAGAGCAACTACATCTGCATAGGATTGCGACTTGGCATTAAGCGCACTACCACATAGAGGCACAACGGCTCCTCAGCTTACTCGTAATTTTGCTGCTTTGTCTGAAAGACGAATTTCCAGACAAACAGTCTACAGACGTTTTTCAAAGACTATCCTTTATGATCGGCATCCTGTTTTGTGTGTCTCTTTGACTGCATCCAACAGGAAGAGACACAACGGCTCTTCAGCTTGCTCGTAATCTTGCTGCTTTGTCTGGAAGACGAATTTCCAGACAAACAGTCTACAGACGTTTTTCAAAGACTATCCTTTACGATCGGCATCCTGTTTTGTGTGTCTCTTTGACTGCATCCAACAGGAAGAGACACAACGGCTCTTCAGCTTGCTCGTAATCTTGCTGCTTTGTCTGGAAGACGAATTTCCAGACAAACAGTCTACAGACGTTTT
>BMAV01018428.1:0-37117 GCA_019973955.1 Trichonephila inaurata madagascariensis
GGGAAAAAAATTGGGAACACTAACTTAAGGGGTTAAGAAAGAGCTCGTTTTTCACAGCTTTTGCCATGTGAATAGATGCCCTTTTTTTTGATATCTGCAATATTCTGCCCCCTAATTTTTGGAGCAAAAAAAGCCCACCCCCAATACTTTTATCCAATATGGTTTTCCCTACCTTTTAAAAAACATTAGACTAATTTGTGAGGGGTCAGGGTCTTTTTTTAAAATGACCTTTTGGGTTTTTTTTGGGGCCAAGATTACTACAAATTTTTTCCAAAAAACCCAAAAAGCAAAATTTAAAAAAAATAAATAAGATAGCTTTTAATTAACGAAGTTTCAGTAAGTGTTTGGCAATTTGGGGAATGTTATGTGTGAAGGGGTTATAAAGCGTGTTGACAAATTGTAAGTTCCCCAGAAGATAAACCTTTAGGCCCAGGTGCATCATTGCACCCCCAAGACGGCTCTTCAAAAAATTGAATATAAATTTGTATTGGGTAGGATTGATTTGTTGGACTTGTATTTTGAAGTGAGAGTAGGTGGATTAATTATTTATAGGGGTCAAGTTCCCGGATTCGGTTTAACTATTACTGTTTTTTGTTCATTATAGATTCTCGCTTAAATAATATTATCTTAATTGTTAGACATTTAAGTTCCATTCTTAAAAATCATTTAGGAATTAAAATGTCTATTCCTTTTAAACCTCCCCTCCTACGCGGAAAAAAGATACGGTCCCCCAAAGGGGGCGTTCCAGTTCCCCCTCCATAATGGAAAGGTTTAAAACCCCCAAAAAGTTTGTTTTTATTTGGTTCAAAAAATTCTTAAGATTATGCTAGTGATAATGGAACACGGCAATTTAAAATTTAAAATTTTCGGAAAACCAAAATTTAGTTGTTTGACATGTGATCCCTTTAATCGTTAATTCCTTCTATGTGTATTTTTGAACATTTCAGATAATGTTTTCCATTTTTGAACTGGAAAGCTTCGGAACTTTTTATGCTGCTGTGCAGTTTTCTTAAAAGCATGTATTATTCCTATTTAAGTTTTAATCTTTGAAGTGGTCACACTTTTTTTTGTTTTCTTAGCTCCCGGGGGAAAAATTTCTTCATGGGGGTTTGGGTTTTTTTTTTCATCTTACTTTTGGATCTGTGATTTCTGGGGTTTTGTAAAAAAAACAAATTCCGAGGGCCGCAATGAGCGGTCGTCTCTCCCACACTCAAACTAATTTTGAAAACTAACCCGGTTCTTGAAAATCATTCAAAGACGTTTTTGGGAAAAATGGTTAAAAAAATATTATTTCATACTTGTATACAAATGAAAATAATACATACCTTTTATCGCTATTTGTGGAGGAGCGTTACACGGAATCTTCTACTCCCCTGTATCCCTTCTTTTTTATAACCTGAAAATTTAAAAAACCAAAATTTTTGGAAAAAGATATATCAATTTTTTTAAAATTTATTATTACTATTGGGAAGCGGGTTAAATAGAAAGTTACCTTTAACTATACAAGTTTACTTAAAATTTTTACGGAATGTATACACATACACGTTCACTTATATAAAGAGAGAGATAGAGAGTACAATAAAACTTAAGAACTCAGTCTGTGAACCTTAATTTGAATTACCCAGAGAACATAATTTAAAATAACATAAAGATGTCAAAAACAATTTTTTTACCCAAATAATCCCAAATATGAAAAATTATAAAGAATTCTCAAATTCTGTGGAAGAAAAATTATACCCCTTATGAATCAATTAATTTCAGTGTTTCCTATGATTATACTTCTCAGATTTTAAAGCAAATAAGATAATCTACCGTTTTCTTTGCCAAAAATAGCAATATGCGATAACTTTCTGGGTGTAGTAGCCATGCTTGAAGTGGACGACGCGTGCGCGCGCGCGGAGGCGTATATCATCAAATTTTGTAAGATCTTGATATTTATTTTAATATAAACACAAACACTTCGGATTCTGAGTTTTGGGAAAAAAAGATGAAGTTTAGCTTAAAATAGAAAATAAATAAACAAAACGCTGTAGTAGTATTATAACCTTTCTTTTAACTAACTGTTTCCTCTTATGTTTATATAATTCTTTACAGATTTCTATTCCACTTATCTTTTAAAAGTCGCAGATCGTGCAGAATATGTTTCTCTGACGTCCGAGCTAAATTCTTTCGGCTAACTCTGTATAAGCTTCTAGACGAACATGTACACAGACGCCTGATGAGTTCTGTTAATCAGATTTAGGTAAGTATTTCTTTTTCAGCTGTGTGTTTCAGTCACTTACCTTTCTGTTTTTAGGTATTCGATTAAAAGTACCATTTTTGCGGTATTACTTGATACAATTCAGCAAACTTTTTCAGTTCCTAGCAGCTTTTGAAATTTTGCATTTACTACTGATATTCTAATGAAGAAGCATTGTTCTTAGTTTAAAAATAGTAAATGTTTTAACCAAATGTATCGTGAATTATGTACAACATTAAGATTTTAGCCGTATGTTTATTTTTAAAGATTTTGCATATATAAAAATCTAACTAATATTCCCCTTCGTATTGAAAGGTAATATTCTAAAATAATTCAAATAAAGTATTAGCTTTCTTTTGTGTTACAACGGAAAGACAGTAAATATTACGTAAGAAAAGGCTTATAACTACTCAGAATAAATTATCGTCTTATCACCGAAATTTTCACCTTCATTCTAAAAGCAAGAAATGTTTAATTTAACATAAAGTTTGATAATTAATAATTAAGGTATCCGCGACTACTTTCGGAACCGTGATTTTAAAAAATCGTATAAATGGATATTTTTCATAATATTTAGTGTCACTCAGATTAGATTACATGCATAAAATTATTTTATAAGGACATTTTGACAAAAAAAATTATTTAAATACAAAATTTCGGAAAAAAATAAACTTAGAATAATTTTTTTTCAAAATGTTCCCCTTTTTGTAAAAAATCTTCTATTGTAATAATTTTTTGCCTGTATTTGAATCTTAAAAAACCCAACTATTTTTTAAAAAATTCCATTTTTTTTCGTTAAACCCTTTAAAATAATTTCGTTTTTTTCTTAAATTTTTGTAAAACCGGAAAAAACCCATTCTAAGTAAAATATTTAAAATTTATTGGGGCCTCCAGGGTGAAAATACAGGCAAAATATTTTTGTAAAAACTTTTTTCAAAAAAAGGGGAACGAAAAAAAATATTCAAAAGGTTAACCAAAAAAATTTTTTAAAAATAATTTTTCTAAAAAATATATCCAAAACAATTTTATCATTTTTCTAATCTAAGTGACCCAAATAGAAATTATCCTTTTTGGGTTTTGTCAGGTTCTAACGTATTGGGATCTTAAATCAAAATTGATTTTAAAAACTGTTTTTTTAACCAAGGTTTGAATAGAGGGTTTTTTTTGTCAATCAATTTATTGTTTTTCTATATTCCCCACTTTTTTGGCTTTGGGAAAAAAAATCCATTTTTTTAAAAATGCTTTGTTAAAAAGAAAGAAATATATATAAAATATAATAAAATAAAATTAGTAATAATAGCAAAAAAAGAATAAGTAAAAAAAAAACAAACAAATGTCAAATTCTAATCCTCAAACCCAAGATGAGAGAAAATTAGAATTGAAAGAGCTATTACACACTTTTGAACTATTATTCTTATCTTATGTTTTTTATTTTTTTCAATTTATTAAAAAGTACACATTTTCTTAAAAATGCTGCTTAAAAGAACTGGTATTATTCAAAAACAGTAAAAGACACTGATCTGAAAACTATTTTTATACTTTGTAAACATTTTAAAAAGGTGTTTTATTTTATGAATAGACAAAAAGTGGGTTGTGTGGGGGGTTTGGGGTTTTACAAATTTAAAAAGTCGTGAGCTCGAGTCTTGGAGTCACTAGAGACCCGCCGTGTAGAGCAGCTAATGCATGTCAAATCTGCCGTGACTCAAAGTTCTCATGTTTGCATGGTGTGGAAGTTGGGAGAGCAGTTCTCGTCCCTTTGCTGTGGCTTAAAATTACGAGGGTCCCCATCAGTAGCCCTCGTGGCACTTTAAAGTGCGACATTATTAAAAAAAACAATTCACATCGAGAAAAAACACGTCGGATACTTTTTATTTTGATTTCACCAATAACAGATATTTTATTTTGATTACACCAAGAATAAAATTGTTGTCATTTCTATTTTCCTCAAATAATTGCTTTCTTCTCAAGCTAGCACATTCATATATATGCCGCAAATATTCACTGCATTTATAAAAAAAGCATAATAGATTTATTTAAGGAGTTTTTACAAATTCATTTCATATCTATATGTATGAAGTTTTAGCAGACATGAAAGACGTGACATATATTATACATATTTAAGCCATGACTTTAATGCCTTAGAGATATAAATGAGCAATAATGATTTTATTTAAACACTATTTATTATACTTTAAGAGATTCATTGCATCAATAGTGATATTTCAATATGAAGTTAATAATTCTCTCCCATATTGCAAAAGACATATCTTGTAAATTCTTATACTATCTTGAATTTATCATTGAATCGTATATTATAAACTTTAAGGATGTTGCCGAATTCGACCGTCAAATTTCGAGGGGTAATAGCCCTAGCAGTGGGACGATAAATCACCATAGAAATGGGGTAGCAAACCATGTTGTGACGGATCTATACTCGTTTTTTCAATTAAACCTCTTGGGAAATCTTTGGAGCTATCAATTCGCGTTATTCGCAACCTACCCTTTGGAAGAAGAGAATTGTGATATTTAAATTAACTTACTATAAATAGACGAGGTTTTCTAGCTTGTAGAGAGAGAAGGAGAGAAGATATTCTCGAGTAGGTGAAAATTTCTACTGAAGGCATAAATTTTTAAATAATAGTGATTTGATTCTTTAGGGGGAACTTTAAGTGACGATTGTTTTCAAAAGATTGATTTGAAATTAGATTAAATCGAATGATAGATTAAGATCCTTTTTTAAAGGAAAGGATCGTTTGATAGTCTTCAACCCGTTCACTTTTCCTGTTGCCCTTCACGGTTAACATTGAGACATTCTCTTACTATTATTAGTTGAAATTGTGTCTGTTCTTTGTGTTGAAATAAATAGATTAGTTGGATCATGTCGAGTGCTTCTTCCCTTCCCCCCACACATCTAGGTGCCTGAGAGAGAGGTTCGAGCCTTTTACAACGTTTAGTCGTAATAATTCGCAAAAACGGTTATGAAGGGTGTGATGTGGAGTGGAATGAAAAGAGGCAATAAGAGATCAGGAATACATTTTTTACAAGTAAAGCATGTTTACAATGTGAACAATACATCCCAGCTCGACGTCAGAAATACAACAAATGATTGTCACAGGAATTGTTCGAAGGTGCGGCCGCATATGTCATAGCACAGCCAACATCGACGGATCAAGAATTGTCGAGCGCTTTCAAACAAATCCACTGCGCTGGTGATGTCAGCTGAAGCGACGACGATCGGTGTCGTGAGATCCTCCATTGTCTTATACACAAGTGATGTCAGGTAGCCCTAGAAGAAAAAACTCAAAAGATTGAGGTCCAGAGAGTGTGGAGGCCAAGCAACAGGTACCAGTATATTAGGCTCATTCAAATGAAACCAGGTCAGTGCGTCTAACTTTGCATTACACTTAAGGTGGCATCGCGTAACTGCGTGTATGGTGGCACCATCTATAGGTACATATACTGACACGTGCGCAACACTCGACGTATCCTAGCGCCAATGTGGTAAGAAGGGACAACAAAGAGTTATTCGACTTTTAGTGGCGGAGGCGGTTGGAGGCCGTGAAATGTATCGACGGATGAAGGCTGTGTAGGGTGAGTATAGTCTGTGTCGTTCAAGTGTTGTGGAGTGGTGCGAAAGATTCCTTAAAGGTGCGCAAATTCCTGGAAAGCGATGCTCGACATATGCATAGGTTCATCGTGTCATCACACCGATCACGCCGGAAATGATTGCGGAAGTGAATGCTTTAGTCTTGGACAACCACATAATCACCGAGGACGAGATCCATCGGTTACTGGGTATGAGCGTGGGCAACACTCACACCATAATGCATCAACACTGGCCTGGTTCCGACAGCAACCTACTAGCTTCTTCAAAGATGGAATCAACCGGCAAGTGTCATAATGAGATAAATGTGCCAACAGTTTTGACGACAATTTTTGAGTATGTGTATTGTGTATAACTACATTTTTGAGTTAATAAATTTGTTACCGTTACTTTCCACTAGAGACCGGGCTTCATTTGAATGCCTCTTATATGTAGCTTGAGTTAGTCACGCACCGCAATCGAAAATTGTGCTGGTGTATCAACGTGCATAAATCATGTGTTCTAACGAGTAGTGACCGGTACTCCTTACAGAAACTCCAGGAGGTAGTGCTGTGGAAAAACAAGTTATTTCGGTCCAATGAGGAGTGCTGGTAGCAAATACTTTTCCAATAGATGATATTGCGAGAATTCCTGCCCTCCTTCCTGATGGCTACTTTTACCTCGATTTTGACCGACTAAACGTGGTTTGCACCCCGATGTTCTATGTTGATTTGTTGTCCCCATGCTGCCTACTATCACGCCCTTGAATGTGACGGTCGAATTTGGTAACACCCTGTTTAAGAAGAAAACAGAATTATTTCTTACTTATATTTTCGTATAACAATGACACAAAATGAAAAATGGATTATGGCAAAATAAAAGACTTCAAACAGCTTTTGTGTTCTAGTAGTGGTTAAATTAATTTTATGATTTTGTTTTACATTTTTTGTTTTACTTTTACCTAAGTCCTTAATGGTTTTTGTTTTCGTAATTTCTGTGTGCATCATATTTTATTTTCATGAACATTAAATAACAATGTCAGATTCTGTAGTTTAATCTGCGTTAGGTGCAATTTTGTACCTGCCTACAATCTAAAGCTTAAGATTCTATAAACAAGAAAATATTAATTTTACAAAAATTCTGTTTTTAGTGAATTTTTTTTCTAGTGAATTTTAAACGCAATATTTATCTATATAGAAATTTAACCTGAAAAAAGAGTTTATTTTCTTAGCTGTATCACATGTTATTGGATGTATGAAGCTAATCATTCAATTGATCTTATAAATGTTTTCGTGCTTGAACACAGTTATGTAATCTTACCAGATTTGGAAAACAATCTTCCTTTTTTTCCGCTTAAACATGATTGATTGATAGAAATTTATCCTTTTTTTTTGAGTTTTTGTTTACATTTAAAGTTGCCATTACTTGGAAAATATTCGATGGTGTATTTCGAATACATTTTAAGATCTTTATATAAATAAGTATTTTTTATATTGAATCCAAAACTATAAATCCTAGAAAGTTTTAGTGTGTCAAGTTTTTTGAAAACATTTTCTTTAAATATTATTATCATATCTGGCAAGACAGATCTTTCTTGTTTATTATCCCAAAGTCTGATTCCACTGAGTCTGTCCATCTCAGTATTGGTCTTCTACGCTTCCGAATCCCAGTATTACACTACCTTTGACTGCAATACCTTTTTGAAAACATTATCATCTGGCATTCGAATTTAGGGGTCATCCAATTAATTCTACTTATTTTTATGTATTTAATAATGTCAGATTGTTAGTAAATTGTTCATTCAAAAGATCCGAAGGAAGACAAACACTATTGTGGATTTTTTTAGCATTGTTAAATTGATGAATCTTTCAAAATATTTTAAAATTTAAATTTCTATTAAAATATGAAATTATCATCTGTAAAAGTATTGTAATGGAGACGAAATACCTGCATTCTATTTTCAGTTTTAGGTGAAACTTATTTACAGTTTATATTTCCTGTTTGCAAGAATATATATTATTGACATAATAACTGCAAATATTTTATTAACAAGCGGAAAATATTCACAAATTATATAATTAATTACTTAGCATTATGAAATTCAGTTTCATCGAGAATTTTGTAGCAATGCTTACATGAAAGCGTATAATGTCTAACCTTGAATCAGAATAAAAAAAACCATTCTGCTATTTCATATTATTCTTTGATAATTATGTGAATTATTTCTATTCCTTCTACATATTTTCTTTTGAATTACGGTATTTTTCATTTCCGATTTATAATTTATTATAAAATGAACTGCAATTGTGGTTTTCATCGGAATTTTATTTATTTTTTAATGTTACTAAAAATTAACTTACTTATTACTAATAACGTCATTAAAAACTTTTAACTAAAATAACTCAATAAACATTCGTTTCTTTCATTGTAATATAAACTCCAAAAAACATTCACTCTATTGACAGATGACTAGTTTCTGACATCTACGAGTTATTTATTTTATAGAACTTATCTGATGATACACACAGATTTCTAAGTTCTGCTTCTGAACTTCAATTTTATCCAATTCGGCACTGCTGTTGATTATAGGTCAACACTCTTGACCTCAGTTTTGGCGTATAATGTGAACTGTCGATTATCAGTTCGATGACTTGTGTCTTAAAACGCCTTTAATATAACTGAGTTGAAAAAAAAACTCTTCGGCCCAGTTACTAGTCTTTTTTCTATTATCTTTTCCTCATTAAGATTCGTGGACAAGAATTCGCTTCAACAACCTCTACTGGGTAGAAGCATTTTTTTTCAGCATTGAGTTTTTTTGAGGAATATTTTATGTTTTTTTCCAACCATTACAACTGTGCATTATCTATGGCATTGTGCATCATATGAAACGATTACTTTTTAATTCACCGATTGTCTTGTAATTGAGGTCACGTTTCTGTTCGACGAAATGTGCTGTAGCTATTTTTGTACGGCTACTCGTGTGATTTTTGAGTGCATTAGTTAGACCCGGACGCAGTTTTTACGTAGCATAATATTCAATCAGTAGTACTAGGCTCTGCATCCATCCAATGCTCCATTTCTGCTACCATTGATGGTTTTGGGACATGCGGTTTGGATTCATGGTAATAAGAGGGCATGAGATTTTAATTGCTAAGACAGTAGAATCCTATAAACTCGACCTAATATGGTCTAAATCAGGGGTATTCAACCTTTTTTCATGGGTTTCGAATTTCATGGGTTTTTTTTAATTATGTTTTTGTTATAAAAAATAGAAATATTTTGAATTTTGGAATGATCGTCGCCCATTTTGTGCGTATATATGCGCTGAGTCTACCCTATGAATTTAAAGTCCTTTGGTCAAACTATTCTTGAGATATGATGGAGGATAGTTTGAAAAACACAGTTTGAGAAAAACGCTTTTAAAGTTTCAAGTCCGATTAAAACAATGAAAATCGTAACTTAGCGCTACGAACAGCAGCTCTTCTAACGCCTGCTTCTTTATAAGGACTTCGAATTTTTAAAAAATCATTTTACCACCGTATTCTAGAAAAAACCATTTATGAAATTTTTTTTTTTGATTTACTGAACCTATCACGTGGGTAAAACCCCCCTTCAAAAAAATTTCTAAATATTTAAAATTTAAAAATTAAAAATTTTGAATTTCAAGCAATTAATTTTTAACCCCAAACTCATTTTTATTCCCAAAAAATGTCATTTTTAATGTTCATTAATTCCTTTTTGAAGTCATACAATGTTTAATAAATGGAGGCAAGAAGAGGAAAATGAAAACTTTTCCTGTCTTTATTGGGTCGAATGACCATATTATTAACTTTGGGCCGTGCAGGAAAACAACAGTAGTTTTGGAGCTTCATTTAATGGAGGTCAAAAGTAGGGGATTGGTGTTGTTATGAAGGGGGCCAAAGTGTGTGTCGTTCTGCCTTTTTTCATGGTCTGCCTTTGTAATGGGGGTGCGGTACCCCAGGGTTAGGAAACGGACTGGCGGCGCTCAAAATTCGACCCCTGTCCCACTAAAGACCCGCCGTGTAGGGAGCGATGCACGTTAAATGTCGAGAGCTAAACGTTTCCCCTTGGTGTGTGTGGGGGGGGGTGAGTGGGTTAATAGAAAGGAGGGTCCCCCAGCTCGGTGTCTTTCTCGTATTACCATTTAAAAACTACAAGGTCTGTCACCAAAAGCCATCCAGTAACTGAACAGTACGACGTTAATATTCATCCAACCACCCATTGCCATTTATGATAAGGATTACTGGTAATATGTGACCAATCATTGCTGCAGAATAATGTTATCTTGATCATATGATGCGAAAAAATGTTCAATATTTACAAGTTCAAACCTAGACTTTGAACAGTGTACTCTATATTTTCATGTTTTGTCCTTTTTAACACGCTTTATTAGCTTCACCTGTATGTAACGGAATGTTTGAACTCAAATTTTACTCACTGAGAAAGATCAAATTAATATGAAATTTTGTTCACTTGTCAAGGACCGATGACAATACAATAATTTAATAATTTTGTTCCATTGTCCTGATCAGAGGATCATCCGGATTAACGAATTCCCTTTTCCAGATTTGGTGACTATACCAGATTTGGGGACTAAAAGATTAAGTTACAACCCTAAGGCGAAAACCTCTCATGGTTACTATCAATACAACAAAAAGGAGTTGTTTATTTGAATGTTTTTACTTTTTAGCTCAATCAACTATAAGAGCGGTTTTTAGTTTTTTATCTATAATTTTTATAGTGTGGTATAGTATGACTTATCGTTAACGACGCCTTACTGAAAAGGAGATCAGAAAGCTTTTTCAAGAAAGTGATCAATCTAGCAAAATAAGATGGAATAAAACCAGATCCAACCAATGGCTTAAGCAGATGGGAAGGAGTCAACTTTCCCCCTCACATACCAAAATATTTTTAATTTTTAGTATAAAGCACCTCGGCGCTTTCATGAATCTGTTTTTATATACCTCTTCACCAAAAATTAGTCTGTATAAGCCGTTGATCCAAAGAAAATATCTTGAGTAAGACAGAAATGCCCGTTATGTCATATCTGCCTAAAAAATAAAAGTTCGACTCTTTAATCCATTTTGCATCATGATGGACAAGCTTCACAAAATACGTTAATTGTTTATAAAATGATAGAATAAAAATACGACTGATAAACTAGCTGCTACTCATAGCATGCTGAAGAAAAACATGAAGATGGCCAGTGTTCTTATTTCATAAAATATTTCAGTTCATCGTTCAAACAACACAGCGTTTCAAAGGATCCTCTTTGTTCGAAATAAATTTATCATAACATGTCAGTAACATTCAGGAGCCGTTAAAGGGGAAACTTTCAGATGCCGATTTACCTAAATGAGGAAGGTATAAATATTATGTCCTGTGGATAAAAAAAATAGAGAATCGGATGTAAGATGTGAATTATATAAAGCATACTTCTACCAAAAAAATGTAAATATTGTAAGTCTTATTTATATCATAGAAAACATTGTGAATAATAATGTGATTGCAAAGTGTAAATAATACATGTAACTTAAACTAATGAACTAATTTCATGTGCTTTAATGTTTTGAAAAGTTAATACAAAATCAAGATACTGGTCAAAAGCGAGAAGAAGGAGTTAAATTGTCAATAAAGGAGAGAGGAGGAATATGATTGAAATAAAACATACCTGTTAAAATAATGATCCTTTATAAAACATGAAGTAAGTACAACATATTTCTTAATGCCTGGATTAAAAATTTATGAAATAACACACATATAACACAATGCATTTTTTCAATGAGTCGGAATAGCTAAACTGTATAACTAAATAGAAATATAACAAGACAGTGTAGGTTAAATTTAAATAACCACAATAATATAATAAGTATTCTTATTTTACAAGGGTTTCTGATTTTTAAGGTTTTATCATTCCTGGGAATAACAGGGAAATCCTGGGAAAGTAATTGTCGTTCCCGGAATTCCCGGAAATACGTCAAAATTTCAAAATTTCAAAAAAAAAAACAAAAAAAAATTAAAAACAAATTATTTTTAAATAAAATCAATAATAATTATATAAAATAAGAATACATATAAAATCCAAAAATACAAAAAATGTTTAGTAAATTGATTATTTATTTTTAAAATATGATTTCAGAAAGCCTAAGCAATTTATACTTTTATCACTCAGCCTAGTTTTAAGCTTTGTGACGAATAATCTGGCAGCAGAAAATGCTCTCTCGGCTTCAACTGACGTTGGAGGAATTGTTTATAATGCCTCATATAGTTTTATAATGTTTGGTGATGGACTATCAGTCGAGTTGAAAAACTTCATCTCATGATTTTATTGAAATTAGTACTTTTTGGTTGAACAATATAAAACTTTTGTTTTAGAGTAACTTGCTTTCTCTAAGTTTTCATGTGTCCAACGTCAGAGGTTTTTCTTTCAAAATCTCCATGCTCTCTTTTTCTGAGTGCGAAGAGTTGGATATTGATTCCTCTTCTTTGCAGAAAAGCCTCTTGTCCCTATCATTTGGGTAAGTCTAGTCAAATAAGTTTTACCAGCAAATCGCTAAATATCGACAGTAACTGCAGCTACTTCGTATTTTCTCCCAAAATTCAGATTTTGCATTAATCCTATTAAATTAAGGTTGCATCTCTCATTAATTCTTTGGATTAGAGAATACTTCATATTTTTCGCAAATTCTGAATTTTGTTTGTAACGAAAGAAAATACACTTTCTGCAGTTAGCAAAGTTGCATTTTGACTGCATAATTTTTCTAAGCCAATTTTTACTGGCTTTAAGCCTGCTACAATTGTAATCACAGTTTCAAACTCTACATTGGCCGTCATTTGTTCTTCTTTAATGTCAATTAATGCTTTTAAAATTGCTGACTTTATTTCTAAAAATTTTTCAGGCATTGCCAAAAACTATTCAAGCGTGTTTTGGTATCCAAACAAACCATCTTTACATCAAACCATCGATTTCCAGGAACGAAGTATAATTCCTAGGAATAGTAAAAGTACAAAAATCTTATGATTTCCCTGGATCCCGGGAAAGAATCCCTAAACCATATATTCTACGGAACTAATACATTTTTAGACCATGTCCATGAAAATAAATCTTGGATTCGGTAAGCATTTTGAATAATATTTATAAAATAAATGAAAAAAGAAACTGCGTTTAAGTAAATTTCGAGAAATATAACTGTCTGTGTGTGTGTGTTTTACAATTATATGACTTTGAATAACATTTTATATTTTTCAGACCTTTCATTATTGATTTTTCTGTAGCTCTGAGAAGGCTCTATCCTGAAAGTAGTATAATAGCAAACATTGCAAATTATATCTTTCAATTTCGTAAATTATTATTCAAATAAATAGTTGAAAAAGGTATTCTTCGTAAAAGACTATTCCATTGGTTAATTTCGTATAATTATTTTTATTCAATATTACCTATATATTCTACAGTGCAGGTCTAATACATATTGATAACAAATAACACAACCATTTGATTAGTTCTTTAAAACTGCATCGAATCAGTTTGCAATGAAAAATTTAATGCGTCCACCTATATTCATTTTTTTTCATATTCATATGTTTAAATAACAATCTCGTTAAACCTATGTCGCGACAATCACCATAAATGTGTGCTTACTAAATATATTGAGCTGTGGAATTGTGAAAAAAGCATTTCATTTGTGTATAAGTATAAAATATTTATTTCAATTTTGAATTTATTTCAGCTTAACAGAGTATCATTTTTGTTTCAGGTTTAAGAGTTTACAAGTCTGAAGCCTTATTTATACAAATCTTACATTATCAGAACTTGATCATGATTCACGAAAAATTGATCTTGAGTGCTGTGGATTATGTCTTCTTAACGGCCATGCTTCTCGT
The DNA here is from genome assembly GCA_019973955.1 of Trichonephila inaurata madagascariensis. Lineage (NCBI taxonomy): Eukaryota > Metazoa > Arthropoda > Arachnida > Araneae > Nephilidae > Trichonephila > Trichonephila inaurata. Next base: position 13,725 of record BMAV01018428.1, read on the forward strand.
GTCTGCCGGAATCGGTCTCTACTTCCAAATGACCAGCAAGAAGAAAACAAGCGAGGAATTTCTTCTTGCAGGAAAAAATATGTCCGTTCTACCAGTCGCCTTTTCACTCATGGCCACCTTCATGTCATCCACGACTATTATGGGCATCCCGGCAGAAATGTACCTGTATGGCACTAACATGACTTTCATGAATTTGGGTTTCATTATAGGACCTATCATTACGTCGTACCTTTTCCTACCCATATACTTTGCAAATGATGTGTCCACAGCATATGAGGTATATACATATATGATATGAGTAATGTTTTTCTCATTTTCTCTCTTTTACTTTTTTGCTACATTTAATTTGATTGTTCACTAGTGGAGAATGAGCAATAGGTAAATTTTTTCTTTCAGCTAGCCGATGCCTTACAATCAGAATGGTTTTGGTTTAATATAAAATCAATATGTAACACACATTATTAGTTAATATGTAATATTGTTATATTATTACCGTATTAACTCGAATCTAAGCCCCAAATTTTTTCGAATATTAAAGCTGTTGAAAATCGGTTGCGGCTTAGCATTGAATTTTAACCCGCGGTCACTCGCGCTTGTTTTTCTACCGTCGTTACTCGCGGGGTGTAGAGAACACCCCAAACTTTTAACACGTGTATTTAATCATGAAAATAAAATTAAGTCATTATGATACATATTTATAAAGTACAAGATGTTTCTTGTGCTTTACAAATAAAATTGTTAAATTTATTGCATACAAATGAGACTAACATTAATTTAAACTAAACATACAAAATTTTCATTTTAAAAGACATAATTTCATATTTTTTCATAAACCAGTATAAAATGTCTATACCAGTAATAAATATACTTTATAAATAATGAGATAATGATAGGTAGAAAGTAAAAAAATAATATTTAATCATTTTCCAAGCATTCAGAGCAGACTGAAACATATACTCAAATTCTCGCTGGAGTTCTCAGCCCTCCAGATAAAAGTTTTGAAGGTCATTACATTCCAATCGTTCAAGAAAAAGGGAATGCATTAAGCCTGAAGGTTCAATGACCTAAAATGGGCAGCTACAGAAAAAATCATGGTTCTGCACATTCTTTTAAGAATCCTAGGAGGAATTTCTTGTACCTGGGGTGTACAGAACACCCCGCGCGAGTGATCGCGGGTTAAAAAAAAATGCGTTATTTGGGCAATTAGAGCAGTTACAGGTTATAAACTATTCTACGCTATTTTTCCTTTTCCACAAAGGCTTGTGAGAATTTGGGGTGCGGCTTAGATTCGAGTAAATATAGTATATTATATATAGTGCCATGTATCATTTGGCGTGTTTAACAGACTATATGCTATATATAATTTACATCATTTACGAAAAAATGATAAATTTAAAACTACTTATACTTTTCATTCTACAAGTTCATTAAACAAAAGTAGGTGGTAGAGCCTTAAGCGCATGCTATGAGTTGGGCGTCATTTATTAACGATCACGTCAGTTGTCGAACAGCTAGTATAGAATACGAATTTCTCTCAGCTCCACTATCAGATTACACAAAAGAGCAACGATGAGTGACCAGATTCTTGTGGTCAGAGGATATGAAAGGTAGAGAAATTCACCGGAGATATACATATCACAATACAGGCGAAGTGTTTTATCGCATAAAGACGTTTCATTGAGGATCAAAATGTTTAAAAGTAGCTGAAAAGCTTAGCGCAAAACGAATTAGCTAGGCGATCATTAACATCAAACTCTGACGACAACATTCAGCAAGCTCGATAGATAGTTACAGCAGATGTGTTTTCTTTAAAATTACGCTCGCCAACGTTCTTTCGGACATAAGGTGCAGTCCAGTATAAAACAGATGTCGCTCTAGAAGGGAGGAGAACTCCACAGTTGTCTTGCGAAAGAACATGAAGTAGAGCGGGGCAATCAGACAGATGCTCCCCATTATTGGTCCGGATTTACAGAGAGGGCAGAGCGGTGAATCAGTCAGGCCAATCATAAACAGATGGGCTTGCAGGTAATCATGTCCGGAGATGAAACATGCCACACTCTCCACCCTAGATAGGGCAGAAACCTGAGCACGTCTTTGGCCATCGAGCAGACGAAACCAAGATTTGCCAACAGTCCAGGTCTGTAAGAGTGGAAATTCTCTTCGGTCGAAAGAGCAGATTTGTAAGTTACCATAGGTCAAGCAGCATTTTCTTTAAACATCAGTCACGGTTCTGCCTATCCAATTATCCACGACGAACTCAAATTCTATTAAAAGTGAGTACGATAGGTACCACGAATGCTTGTCATAGCAAACAAAACCAATCGCTTGGACATCTGTCAACGTTTACTGGATTGCTTCAAAGCGGAATGGTAAACATTTTTGAGAAGAATATTAACCTTTGATGAAGCATGGGATCACCACAATAATCTCGAATAGAAATGCCAGAGTAGGGAGAGGAAATAACCAGGATCCCTTGAAACGAAACAGTTCAAGATCTCGTGATCGAGTAGGATGGTGATGTTTTCCTATTTTCCTTATTTGGAGAAGATAAAGATCCTCTCTTGGACGACTGCCTTGATAGAAGGATAACTGCAAAAAGTGTGAGGTACAGTGATTTGTTGGTCAATAAGCTGAAACCAGCAATTCTAGATAAATGCCGTGGTTTACTCCCAAACTTTTTCTTGTTGCAAGACTACGTTCGGTAACACACGACCCATAACACTATAGAAGCAATCAAGAAACTGGGCCTGGAAACACTTGAAAACCCATTCTACTGCTCAGATCTCGCTTCTTCGGGCCTTTATTTCTTTAAATCATTCAAGAAAGCATTGAAAGGTCGACGATTTCCCTCAGACGTGGACATTCGTTATGCGGTGCAAAAGTGGCCTCATGAGGAACCGAAAACTTCTTCCAGGTAGGCATATTGAAACTTGAGGATAGCTGGACGAATTTATATCGAAAAATAATGCATCTTTTGTACACAGATCTTTCTTTAAAAATGTTGTAGAACGAAATGATTTTAAAACACAGTCTACAATTGACACAATATCCCTTTATAAAATCTCTTAATTTTCTTCTTTCTAGTGTCGGATTTTAAATGATGCATAGTTACTTTTTTTTAATTTAAATTTAATTCTTGGTTTTAAATTTCTAATTTTATAAGACTCTCCGAAAATGCTCTTAAATATTTAAAACTTTTAAACTATTTAAAATAACTGGCAAATAAGTGCTCGTTAGAAAAATTATTGAAGATTTTATAAATTTAATGTAAATCGGTTCTGTATTTTGAAGTTTAGGAGATTTTGTGTGTTTGTGTATTGTAATGCTTAATAAAGAACTGAATTTATATACATATATAGAGATGACATTATAGGACATCGTCATTTAGAAATATATGACAACAAAAATCTGCTACTTTTTAAATTTTTTTTAAATAGAATCATATCTTTTTCAAAATTAAAATATCTTTCTCAGTGGGTAATTAATTCATTGTTCAGTTTGTGTATATTGGTTTTCATTGTAAACAACAGTTGAGAAAGATGTACTTATCATATTTTGTACCTTTGCAGTATTTAGAAAAACGATTTGGAAAGACAACAAGAAGATTAATATCTGCAATGTTTGCTTTCAAAGAAGTAAGTTTTTTTTTTCTGAAATTTTATGATTAAAATAGAGAAAGGCTACATTCTTTTTCAATTCCTCTACTATTACTTCACTCTCTCCCTATATATATATATATATATATATATATATATATATATATATATATATATATATCTTGTTCAAATTTTCAATCGTTAATAAAACGCTTTTATTCATCCACAGAAGTTCAAATACATTTTTTAAACTTGTAGTGGATGACATTTGATATAAATATAGTTTTTTCAAATAGTAATTCATCAATTAAATTTAAATTTTTTAATTTTAAATTTATTTTGCGTTATTTCTTACGAAGTTAGATTAATATGCAACATATGGCGCCAGTAAGTTTTTCTAACGAGGTAGAAATTCCCTTTAAAAATTTTTTATATTACTTATTTTAAACAATTTTACATAAGTTACACTCCTTTCGACAACATAATCTTGATATTTATTCATATTGAATATCAAAATCATTAACTGTATTTTAGCTTATTAGTTTCTTTCTTGATTTATTACAACACTTTTGTTACCTAAATGAAAAAAAAAAGGATTCCCCTAGATTCGGTCTTTAAGCGGTTTTTTTCGAAATGGGCTGCATTTTGGCAGACACGGAAAACATAGGAGGTTCCCAAGTATAAAAGCTATTTCATTGGTGGCACCATGTAGTGGAGGCTTCCGCTACTAAATTTGGATTTTTAGATGTATTCAATTCAACCTCTTGTCGGATGCTAAATATTTTGTTTTTTAATTGCTTTACCTTCTGAAATAACTGCTTGCGATGAATGGCATAGAATGTCGTCGCCTCTCCCCCACCCCAACTGCTCTACAGATCCTGCATCACCATTTTTCTGAGTTACGTAGATTTTTTTAATAGAAATGATACTATATTTAGAAACATAAAACAATCTTATTTGCAACATTAATATTTTAAAATATCAATTATAAGTTAAGAAAAAATATTGTTACTACTTATTACATTTTCAATGCACAATGTAAATTAAGGGAAGTCGGAAACCTCTATACCGACAATGTTAAATTAGCTGTTTTAGATGTACCTTTTCTCAAAATCTGTAATGTGTATTTGCTTGAAATTTTTCATAAGTAAAAATAAGTAATTTTTACAAATTTTTTTAAAAAGAAATTTTTTCATAAAAGACATTTTTTCCATTATACTGACGATTTAGTTTTTTTAAATTTTTTTAATAATTTATAAAATTTTTTATAAACATAAAAATTTGGGCCCATTTTTCACAAAAAAACTTGTAAAATTAATTTTTGATTTTTTTACAAAGGTGTTTAAATATATTAGCCATCATTATGAATATGCCGTAAAATCTTACATGCCTGTGAACATTATTTTCCCAGAAAAGGTACATAAAACATAAAAAATTTAATTTTGAGCAAACGAACTTTTAATGTATAATTACTTTTTTTAAAACTTTCCCTCCCCGTACCCCAAAAATGATCTACATTTTTAAAATCTCACATCCCCTTTTCCCTTTTTAAGTTTTTTTCTCTCTCCAACTTCCTTTGTTTTTTGTAAATACGAGTATTTAGCCTTTAACAGCCTCTGTTTGCCGGGGAGCTCCATTGCCTGTACCGTATAATCACCAGGCTCGCTGTTTTCTCAAAATTTCTGGTTTTGATACATTTACTATATAAAATAATGACATTGCATTAAAAAAAAATACAATGATAACACTTCTATTTATACAAATATTTTCTTCGGTACACGAGACCAAATTACGTTGTTTACACATTGTGATTTTGTGCACCTCCATGTAAATAGTTCTTTAGCAATTCTGGATTGAATGTTTTGATTTCCATCGTTCATTCAACTCTTAAGCAAAAACAAAATATTTTGTTTAGTTTTTCGCCATTTAAATGGGCATGGCCCAATTTCAATGATTGTTTGAAAATAGGTTTTAAGGTCCTCTAAATATCCTAGAGGTTAAAGTAAGGTATTTTTAGAGAGGTTAAAATCTATACAACTTGATAGTGTAAAAATCTCAAAATTGTCGTATGAAGAAGATTTTAGGTTTCCAACACGTCTTAATATTGAAATGCAAGCACTATTTGCATGTTTTAATACTACGCCTTTGAATATTTGTTCAAATATTACGTATAGAGCGTCTGAGATATCTGTCTGTTTTTTTCACTTCCTCGGTTTCAGCTCGGAGTGAATTCAGTCATTCCTCTCCAAAAGCCACGTAAAACAATACAGCAGAAATTATTAGTTTAGTATTTTTCTCTGTGCATCCGGTTAGGAATTGAAAGAACACCTAGAGACGCAAAGAATCCAGTGAGATATCTGGAATTCCGACTCCCGTTTGATTGTCTTGACATTACTCTCAACATTTATGAGCTAGGATGCAACCCGATCTTTCCCCTTCAAACCAGCTTCATGTTATTCGGCCCCTTGCCCAAAATAGGAAGATCACCTCGTATTAAATCCCTTCCCTTCTTGAAGTATGATTCAAGGCAATGTACCTATACCAAAACACGTTTTGCAAGAGATCCCTGCTTCAATATAGTATCTAAATATTGAAATATTTTGTTTTTGTTCAAATCGGGGGTGTTTCAAAAATTTTCTTGAAACCCAATTATCAATCATAATTTTCATCGCGCCTCCTTATACAATGACAATGTATTGAATGCAATAATAATATAGTTCTATGTTATAGTAACAATACGACCTTATTTATAAATTTACAAATTATCAATATAAACAGTAAATTTTGTGTATTTTACTTTTAAGTAAAAATTTTTAAAGTACTTTTTAGTAATAGAAAAATTTTTATGTAAATTTTATTTAAAAATTTTTTTTTTTTCCCAAAAAAAAAATTTTTTAAAAAAAAAAACCTTTTTTTTACTTTTAATGCTCCCCCCTCCCTGGGGTTATTTCCCAAAAAAACGGCCATAATTTGGGGGAAAACTTAAAATTTTTTATTTCATAATTTTTTTTTTAAAAAAAAATAGACTCTAGATATTCTACGGATGTATACATATACACCCGTAGGATATCGCGGGTTTATATTGTGTGTGTGGGAAAAAACTGATTTTTGAATACGATAACGAGGGTAAAATTACAATCTATTGTTGAAACTTCATTCAAATATGTTGGACTATTTTTGGTATTTCATGGGATTTTTAAAGATAGAATTGATTTCTATGTTGAATGTAATTTTGGGAATATTAGAACTGAAAAGGTTGGGAAAACACAAATGTGCTGGTAAATAAATAATTCTCTACTCCATGAATTTTTAGTTACGCTCCATACTCCGGATAAACGTCGATGATTACGGTATGAACGCTTTCTTATTAAAAAATATACACTTTTAATAGAATAAAATATGTTTTTATTTATAGCTTCTTTTCACTGCTGCCACACTCTATGCCCCTGCATTAGCTTTGAGTGCAGTTACCAATTTGTCCATGTGGATGTCCGTGATAGTCATAGGAGTTGTTTGCACATTTTATTGCACACTGGTAAGTATCGATTGAGAGTTCTAAAACATTTTTAAGTAAATCAACGTTTTTTGGATTCTCTAATGCGTTCAAATCAGAATTTAATTTGGAATTATTGTGCACATAATATGAATTTGACTATACGCGCATATTTTAAGCATTTTCTCAGCTATCGTGTTTATGGGTATGAGAAATATGAAATTGTAAACCTCATTTAAATTTCAATGTGAATTAAGAATAAATCAAATAAGTTGATAAAAAATTTAGCATTTTATTTAATTGTACATTTTTAAAAAGCTAATATGTCTTACCACTCAAGTTTATAAATCTTGTTTCTGAATAATTTTATTTTTTTAGAAAAATAATTTACATAACTCAAAATTATTCAATTCGAACTATTAGCTCACACTCTCCCTATAAATATATATATATATATATATATATATATATATTGTTCAAATTTTCAATCCTTAATAAAATACCTTTTATTCATCCACTCAAATTTAAATACATTTTTTTAAACTTGTACTGGATGACACTTGATGTTATTACAGTTTTTTCAAATATTAATTCATTAATTAAATTTAATTAATGAATAAACAGTAACAAAAAATAATAGTCCAACACCATATATAAAAAAAAATTGTGCTCGTAGTGTCCATGTAGCGCAATGGATAGCCCGTTGAACTTCTAATCCATAGGTCGGGGGTTCGAATTCCACCTGGGATGGCCTAATTTCTGAGAATGTGATTTCTTTTCTATACTATTTATTAGAATATGTAAAATTAATTAATGAATAAATAGTAACAAAAATAATAGTCCAACACAATATGTAGAAAGGAAAATTACAAGGAAAATCGCTTTCTTTTTTGCGACTTAATGCTGTGACTCTGTTATATGTACAGAGTGGTCATAATTAAATTGCAAGTGTTCAAAGGGTGCTGGAGAGGAAACTACCGGGAATATTCCGGTGAAATTTGGTATCTACACATTTCAGAACATGCGCAAGTCAAATATGCAAGAAAAAAATCCGCCGTTTTCAGACGATAGATGGCACTGTACCGTATTTCAACACTCACCAGTGGCATATACAACTTCTAAAATCGATAGACAGAGCATAATGACATTCTAGGAGGCATATAAACAATATAAAAATCCCTTACAGTTTATCAAAATCCCATACAATTCGCTTCAGTAATTAAATTTTTACAGTACCATGTAATTAACAATTACCGTTAATTCAGATCACAAATTAAACAATCCATACAGATGCTTTGGAAAACAATTAAACCATTATTTATTCAATGAAATTATCACACGACGTTCTCAATATGCGAACCACTAGATGTAACCACATGCTGAAAACGTAAAACAGCATGGTTCGCCGTCGCATTTAAAATCTGTGTTGTAACACACCTCACATGTCTCGTTATGCTAGATTTCTCTCTCAATTCAGCAACAGAAGCATGTCGTTCTTTATAAACCATATCTTTCAGATGTCCCCACAGATAAAAATCGCAAGGATTAAGGTCCGGTGAACGTGGGGGCCAAGTGTTTTCGATACCTCTGTTTATGACTCGGTCCGCACCAAAATGTAGCAACAGGCTTAGCGATGTGAGGGACTGCTCCGTCACAACGATAACGGGTATTCGAAAAGTATGGATACACTTTCAAATTTTAATTAAAAATAAACAAAGACATTCACTTGCGGTTTTTTTTATATTCCATAAAGAAAGTACCAACATTTCTTGTACAATGTTTTACTGCACGATTTCAATTTGCGCATTATTAGTCGATGCAACACATCGAGTTTGTACGAGCCGTTCTCAGCTTCTGTCAAGGTGGCCAGATTTTGTTTTACCTATCGCTATTTTTTATGCCAGTAATAAATGGTGGATCTTAAAGAGGGACTTCGTTCATAGGTGGTACGAAACTTACGCTGTACATGTGTTGCAGATTTAAATTCGATAGATCATGCTACAACTTGCGCTTGTTTTTCTAGTGAAGTCATTTTGAAACGACAATGTGTAAAACGGACAGTGCAACATCCAGTTTGCATTTCATGAAATGTAAACTTCAATCTTTTCTTCATAGACCATAAAAAATAGCAAGTAAAAAGCAAAGTTATTTTTAATTCATTTTTGAAAGTGGAGCCATACTTTCAGACACCCTGCATATCACCCCCTCACTTACCAACACGGTGGGTCCTTCGTGCCGCAGGAATTCGAACCCAATACTAGACAACACTGGTCACGAGTTCGTGACAGGAACCCTTTGCAACAGCGGTTTCATATTTAGTGGAGAGAATAAAAATATATGGATGGTGCAAAATCATAGGATTTCTTATGTTCTACATCAATGTTTAGCTATCCATTTTGCGTGACTATTCTTGCTTTAAGGTCTTTATCACATGTTTTCAAGTACATACATCATTATTTCTTTTGGAAAACTTCTAATATGAACTCAACGTAAGTATTCAGGGTATTACAGAAATTCAATTTTAAAGTATTTTTCTTTTAGTATGTATCGCATAATTTATCGATAGTTTTGCTTACATTAATTAAAATCTAATTATAAGTAAACACTACATGTATTTTTTATTTAGAACGTGGAATAAATGTATTATAAAATTATATTCTTATACTAAAGCGTGATGAAGATGTATATTTCTCTCTAATACAGGGCGGCATGAAGGCAGTGCTGTGGACGGACGTGTTCCAGGCAACTCTAATGTACATCGCGCTATTCGCCATCATCATAAATGGATGTCTGTTGTTGAATGGCTTCGGAAGTATCTTTGAAATCGCTAATGAATGGAAGGCTGTTTATTCCGAAGTAATTTATAGATATTTCCTCCTAATAATGTTTCATTATGTTCCTCATTTAATCTTAATATTTCAATCTCTTTTCTTTTTGAGCCTTTAATCGATGATTTCAAAAAATTTTTCAAGAATTTAAATAAAAGGTTATTTTGATCTTTACTGTCAGAGTTATAAAAAAATGATGTGTATAATTTTTCTTAAAACTCTCTAGCATTGTTCATTATATGCAAGGATTAGCTTTTTAGTAATGACCCACTCAAAAGTAACACTTGGGTTATTAGAAATGGACAAGGTGACGAAGACGACAATTGTAAACCCGTTTCTCACTTGTCCCTTTACACCATACCAAGGCCCAAATTTAACGCGCGGGGGTTTTTCGTTTCCCAAGCCCTCGAACTCAGGGCTCCGGGGACATGAATTACATTATATTTGTAATGTTTTAAAAATAGTAGAGTCTCTAACAGTCGGTTTTCGACACAGGGCCCGTATAACCCCAGCCCTTTGTAGGTGGAAAATTATATCTTTAAAAAAAGCATTTTTTCAAAAAAAAGCAGTTTTTTTAAGTCAAATACTTTAATTTTTTTATAGGTATTTATATCTTTTAAAGATTTTTCTGAGGTGTATCGGGAGGTAAATTATTAGTGGGTTCCGACTACATTCGAACCTGATTTTTAAAAAGGTAAATGGATAATATTTAAAATTTAGGTCCTTAGATTGGAAAAAAAGTAAAAAATTTTTTGCAAAAAAATTATTTTAAAAAAGGAAAAAATTTAACTTAGTAATTTTTTTTCCAAATGTTCTCCTTTTTAAAAAAAGTTTATTGTATTAATATTTTGCCTTTTATAGCTCGACCTTTTAAAAGGGTTTAACAGAATTTTAAAAAGCAAACTTGAATGGTTTATCCATGTTTTTCGAAAACAGAAAGAAAAATTTTTAAAAAAATACCCGGGTAATTATTTCAAATGGTTTAACTCTGAAAAAAATTTGAATGTTTTGAATCAAGTGAGCCTTTGTACATAGGTCGATATATATAAGGCAAAAAAAATTAATACAATAGAAGCATTTTTACAAAAAAGGGGAAAATTTGGAAAAAAAATTTTCTAAATTAATTTTTTCCAAAAAAATTGTATTTAAATAATTTTTTTTTCATAATGTCCCTTTTAAAACGTTTTTACATGTATTCAATCTAAGGGCACTAAATATCATAAATATTAACACGCTTTTGCACGCATTTACACGCATTTACACGCTTTTGCAAAATCACGGTTCCGAACGTAGTCGGATACCTTAAGTATGTATTCATTAATTTTAATTTTCATGTACTAGTACTCGGACGTGTAGTCGTAATACTCTAAGTCGTACTCGTAAATACTTAAAACCTTCATAAAGTGCGTATTTTTCTTTTGCTTAAGTATATATATATATATATATATATATATAGACAGCTTATATTCTGTTGTATTCTTAAGTAAACAAATACATACATATGCGGAACCATATTTTCGGAGGAAACATTCGTACTTATTCTTTTTTAATCCCATTCTCGATAACCCGGCTTTTTCATAAACTCGGCCACTCTTCGACCCCCATTAGGCCAAGGTTTCGGAACTCTACTGTATAAGAATAAGTAATCTAGTAATTCATATGTGGCTGAGGTAGCGGAATGATCATGATCACAAGCATGCAGTTTTTCGATGTTTCCACCCTGTCCGTTGTATAGGATGCTCTAAAAACCGCCCGTAAAAACCCGTGCCCTAACTATTAAGCTCGGGGATATTTATAGAGTGTGTTGACAGTTAGGTGTCATTTTTGTGACTTGAGCATGACTCAAAATTGAGATTTTCATCGTTATTAGATTTCACATTGTTTTCAAACATGATGCTTGTATGCAATCAATCACCACTTGCTTTTGTTATGGTGGTTAATATAGAGTATTGGAAAAGTAACTTTACATTTTTATAAAGATGAACGTAAGTCAATAAAAACGATCTAATGGACTTTTGGTTCTTTTTATATTCTATAAAGAAGGTGTTACTTTTTTAATGAAGCGTATACTTGATGGCACCATATCATCTAATCTTTCTCGTTTCATAATGTATCCTCCGCAATAATTGATTCAAGTAGCGTGGTTGATCGAAATTAAATCTGCAACAGCATACTTTTCAGACGATCTACAATTAAAAATAACCGTCAAGACTCATAATTTTTGAATGATGTAAGATATTTATAAGACAGGTAGCGCATTATCAGAACAAAACTTTCCAGGGACATAATAGCTTTAACTGCTTTTTTAGAGGATACGTGCGGGCCATTGTTTGCACATCTCACCTGGAGCACACCCGAACAAATAAGTCGATTTACGGTGGGATTCCCGGATTGTTGATTCTGCAATAATTTATAGAACGTGGTTATACAGAGAGAGAGAGAGAGAGAGAGAGAGAGAGAAATCTCCTATAGACTCGAAATGCTACACACAATGACTAATGGTGCGGACATTGAAATCATGCAACAAAACATTTTGTAAAAATAAATACGCTTACTTTACTTTTTATAGAACATAAAAATCGCAAATACTTGTGCTTGTCATTGTTAATTTTTAACTATATTTTTAAAGCGTAAAAAGATATGTTTTATGCACCCTGTACATTAAAAAGGAGATTGAATAAAAAAATAGAGAAATTAACCACAAGTGATTACTGGAAAATTTTATAAATTGAAACTGACTGCACACAGAAAAGTCCTTATACTCAGGATATTAAGTATATAGGTAGTCACAGAAATAGTGCCCAAACCTCACTGTGCCAGATTCCTGTTAAGAGTACACAATGTACACCTGGTGCGGAAAAATTGTACGACGGGTGAGTTGACGAGAAAAATACGGGGTAAATGATGATGAATGAATGATGATTCATGATGGGTGTCGTGAACCATGTGGATCAAGGGGTCTGAGTAAGTGCAGCGTAGATGTTACTTATGAAGAAACTACGTGGTCCATCTCGACGAAAACCATATGTAACGGTTTCAGTCTTAATCTTGACCTTGGCGTCGGCATTACTAAACATGCCGTTGTTTACTCGGATATTTTCAGTCTAATATTTTTTACTTGGTGATTTAATTCTTCAAGGATTATTAACTCTTTGACTGGAACATCCGTCTCTCAGACGGGGATGATTTGCCTTGATGCCTGTCGATAACGCTGTGGTGTGATTTTTTGGAGTGGGCTGCCTTAACATCTTCAGTTGGAATCTGATACCCAGTGAGAGGATCATAAGGTGGCGACTTTTTTCAACTCACGATATGTGGGATTTTTCCTGTCTATCATTGTCTATCAGTATCTATATTCCTATAGTTTTTCTCGTTTTTGGTATGTTTATTTTGAATTATTCTCGCTACGAAATGCTACATAATTTCTAAATGCTTTTATAAAAAATACTAGTACAAATTCTTGTGATAAAAATATATTAATATAGTATGCCTCATAAAAAAAAACTTAAATATTGAAAATTCTACTACCTCATGAGCTACAAGGGACATTTAAAACAGTCCTTGCTGCAATAAAATTAAAAAATTAAAAAAATCTGTTTGTCAGACGGGATATTTCTAAGAGAGCGGCAAAAAATTGATGTTCCAGCTGCAGGGTTAAATTTATTGTGCCAAAGCTTATTGTTACCAATAAACCAGAAAGAGGACACATGGATCCCTCGATTATTTTAGAGCACACAGTCACTACCGCCACCATGTTTTATATGGAGATTTGGCGCGTTTCTGTGTTCTGTACATTATTGGCTTTCCGATATTGACATACCCGGCCACAGGTCAGATGTGGTGTTTGAGTTTCATATACGACACAATAACCAAATCTCACACTGCTGGATTTTGTTCTTGTTGGATAACTTCGCTGAAATTATGGCCTAGACGCAGACAACACAATGGACTTAATTGCTCAAAGCATGCTGCTTGACTATGTTGCTGTGAGATGCGGTGTACCACTCCAACTTTCGCTAAAAGTGCTCAAGCCTGGCTGGATATGCATGAGGACACTTTTGAACATTTCTACCTTTATAAATATCTGAAAAATAGTGATAACTGAAATTCCATAATGGTCCTGCACCTGCGTGACGTGTCCTACTTTGTTTTTCGTATTTTTCACGAAACAAAGAATCTTTCTTTTTCTTCTTTTTCAGGATCAAAATATAACAGTACTTTTGAGCATTTTTTATAAAATTTCCACGATAGTACCTAAATCAAAATATTTGGTTCTCTATTTCTGGAGACAATACCAGTACAAATTCATTGCATAATACAGTAAGTTTATATTATTTCTTATGTGTAGTCACTGGTTATAAATATATAAACCCGCAGCCACGTACACAAATACACAGAGAGAAACACAACATGTTAAAACACATATCAGTTCCTTGAATGCGTAGTAAAAAATTACATTTTGCTAAAATCTGGTAACAATATACGTCCTCCACCGAAAATAAGCTTTATCTTCCCCTTAAAAACACGCAATATTATGCCAAGAAAGTTTCAAATATTTAATTCTCGTCAGTACTTTTAGTACATTCTTTCTGCTCTAATTGTATTTTTTCTTTCTGGAACATACATAGGATTTTTGAAGAAACAAACTAAAATTCCCTTCGTAAATTTAATTGATATTTGAAATGATAAATTTGTGTATTAAAAATGTTTCTGAAGCAACTTGCATTTTTTCAAATGTACTTTTATGTATCTATCTTTTATCGCCTTCTGCAATTCTCAGGAGATTTATGGGAATTTTTAATTGTGGAACTCTAAATGCACCCAAGGTAATATTTACATCAAAATTCTTTCCAGTGAAAGGTTTGTATGGATTTTTACAATTTAGGTTAACACCTCTATTCCCCTTTTTCTCGACCTTATTTTGTAGCCCTCGAATATACCTTAAGTTGTTGTTTTTACCATCACGTCATAATTTCTTATGTGATACGAAGGCTATGTTTTTGCTTTATTTTCGTGATTTACTTTAGATCCTGAAGCGCATTACTTATTTTCAATATATTTGCTCAAGGAATGATTATTACTATAAGTCTCTCTCTCCTTTTGGAGGATCTCTGCCAAATCAAAGTTCAAACACTCAAGAATCTCTGAAGAATATCAATAAATCAAAAAGGTAAGAAATATTTCGCTAAGATATGTACTCCGAATGAATAAAACACATATATGTTCTTATACCCCTTGTACTGCCATGCGTGGACAAATTTAAAATTGCAGCTAAAGTATTTACCGCTAAGCGAATTTCCGTGGATCAAAGCCATTACAACTAGGGATTGCAATACGGTATGTAAAATGACTTGGTATTTTTGAGCCATTTGGGAAATTTCTTGTAATCCCGGTATTCCACAAAATTTAAATACAGATTTTGGTATTTACCAGAGAATACATATATTTAAATTGTTCCACTGTATGTTCAAGAGTATCTGCCCTACCATTAAAGTTAAATAGTATGCATGTTTGCGCCATGTTCTCCCTAACGGGTGAAAATTAATTAGACTGTGAATATAAAAGCTCAATCAACAAGAGAAGTGATAAAACATATGAATCATCCAAAGAGGCAAGGGCTAAAACTATCGAATTACAGCTCAAGGCAACACTGCACGCGCGTAGGATCCATAGCCTCGATGGTTTCTGTACCTCCGTGATAACAAAAGTTAGAAGTTGTGAAGAAAGTGCGCAATATTTGATATTTTTAAATTGGTGCTTTTTTGTTATTCATATTTGTATTTGCATATCGTATTTTGGGGTTAAAAATATTTTTCGTTTCTTTATATATATATAATCAAAATAAAAACCCCATATTAATGAATAAGAATAACTTTAAAAAAACAAAAAAGAATTAATTGAAAATCTGGTTTCGTTTCTTATTTATATAGAATATCGCGATTTTAAAAGTATATCACGCTTTAAACATACCAAATAGGTAGATGCCAAAAGATCGTTTTGACAGTGAAATTTTTTAGAATATTAAGTTCCAGGTTAATGACGTCAATTAATGCATTATTTTTTTAAGATCACATTTCACAAATTTGTAATGGTACCACAGACTAATAGTAATATTTACACTTTTGTGATTTAAATAAATAAGATGTTCTTTTATTTTTGAATTTACATTTTTTTAAAAACTGGCAAAAAAACAAAGAAACACCTGTGTTTTTTTTTTTTTCTAAAATTTCACCCCTAAAAAACCAGTATCCCGGTTGCCAAGAAATACCGAATACCGGTATTGAACTTTTGGTCCGTTTATTCCCCCTTTTTTTCGTATTAACAAATATTATTTTAAAATAGATTTTTTACTGCACGCAATGTTGATGTTGCTCATGCCACCTGATCGACAGTAACATCCGATCACGATATTCATCCCGGCTAAGGGCTAGATTTTTACGCCTGTCATTAGCCTTAGCTTTGAGCACCATGCAGGGGAAAGTACGATTTTGTTCGGTTCCAACCTTTTGGGGGACCCCCCCAGAACGGGGGTGGGCAGTTTTTTTCCAGGGTACGAGGACCAATTTAATCAAGGTGCCAGTCCAAAAGGTGTCAGTACCCCCAAAGGGAGGAGGGGTCCACGGGTCCGGACCCTCCCCAATAGCCCTTGATTTTTTTTCAATTGATTATAATCCTATGCATATGGTATGCAAAATTTGTTAAGAATTTGTCATTAATAATATTTTATTAATTAATGCTAATTATTTATGTAATAATTTATTTTTTACTGTTTTTTATTCCCGACGTTCTACAAAATCATAAAATATCGGCTGCATATTGTGTTATGATACGAGAGTGGTGGATATTCGACCCTGGAGCCCCCCTCCTTTCGCTTGAAATACTCTTGTGTGCACCACTGTCCAGAGTCGTTGGTGTGATGAGCGAAAAAAAAGTCTAGAATATGTATTATAACTTATTAATAAATACGGAATATAGACTTACCTACATATATAACTGCAATAAAATAAACTTACACTTTTAAGACCATGTTTATAAATAAAAACTCAAGATACAAGCATATTAATAATAGCCACAAATATAAAAGTATCATCAAATATAATGCCATTTGTTACAAAGCAATTCAAAATGCATTAAAAAAATAAAACATTTTCATCTAAAGTTAGTGTTCATAGTTATAGTCTACATATACTATCAGCCAATCTTGAATATTTCGGTATGTATTTACTAACTGCTAATCTTCAGGCGGTCACCTAGGTAAATGTCATGGTGTTTCACCAGTTGACCGCGATCGACGTAATGTCCATCCCTGCCCTAGGGGTGATCAGGGGTGTCCCATCTCTACCCCTTCCACCAACCTCACGAGAGGACGTGAAGCTCGATGGCTATTTAGAGTATCTCCATGCCGCGGAGGCGCTATACGCATCCAAGCTTTCTCCAGGATTCGAACCCAGGCCCTATGGCACCGAAGTCAGCGTTATTAACCACTGTACCGGATAGGCGGCACTGCTTGTCGTATTAAGGTATTTGAACATGTTGAAATGACAATTTTCGATTAAATCACACATTTATGTTTATTTTATTTTACTAAATAGGACAATCTTTGGGCTTTGCGTAAATGTAAATGTGCTTCTAATTCATATAGATTACAAGCTACATTAAATTACTTATAAAAAACCAGGAAGTGGATATTAAATGTATCGGAAGTGGATATTTAAATATTTCAAAATCTATTATGGCAAGTTTGAGATCTCAAAATATTACGCGCGTATTTCTATGAAACTTTTTGAGCCTGATATTTATATTATATTCTAGGGAATGTACTAAACTAATTCTTATTGTATAAATATGTTTTGAGTTATGGCTTGTTATTTCAAAAATAGTCTGATAGATGTCACGTTTCTTACATTTATTCGATCAGTTCTAAAATTTTTATTTTTCGATAAAATATTAAATTTTGAGTACATTTCCTACATAAATAAAGTAGATTGTTTCTGTAATATTTCAATCGATGTAAATTTACTTTTTTTCAGATTTAAAATAATTACTAAAATCCCATTTATAGTTACAATTTTTGTGTAAATCTTTTATAATTTATTTTGAATTGTGCTCGTGAAGTATTAATATTTATTGTTAGAAGTCTCTCTCTCACTAAAGAGTATTTCGTTGGCCTAATTATCAGAATGCGTAACTCTATCTGGGGTGCTAATTTGATATCGGAGTGCTTCGCGCCAAGCTGTCGTTTATATTCGCCTAGATGGACGATAACATTACAATACGGTTACCTAGATATTTGTATCGTGTCGTCATGTGTATCGTCATTTGTATCGTTTGGCGACATTGAGAAATCACGCCAAACAGCGCTTGGCGCGTAGCACTCGTATATCAAGTTAGTTTCCTTCGTGGAGTTACGCATTCTGATAATTAGGTCGACGATTTATAATGTTATAGTAAAAAAAGTACTGTGAATGTGTTCGGATACTTTCTTTTTAACTATTGCTGTATTTAAAATATAATAAAAATCCGTTTTTTTCCAAATAATTTCAAGCTATCATTGTCAGGAAGCAAATATTTCACAAAACACAATCCTGTTTTTTCCAGAGCAACTTTATTAAGCATCCCAATGTTGGTGATATTTCAATTATTGTGCTGTATGTGTGGCCTAATCATCTACGCCTACTTTAGATTTTGTGACCCACTTACTTCAGCGGACAGGCCAATCCAATCCGCAGATCAGGTGATGATTTTATATTTTATCTCCTATTGTTTTTCCTCCACAATGTATTCTAATTTTAAAAATTCTAGCTAAATTTTTAGAGCACCGTTTAATAAAGCAATATTTTTTTTAAGTGGAAAAATTCTGATTCTAAAATGAAATATCTGAGGATTTAGTATTTAATTTATTGGTAAAAAGGTGCTAATTTGAGATATGGGGTGATACGTGCCAAGTTTTTGTTTATGTTCGCCAAGATGGGCGATAGCATTACAATATGGTTACCTAGATATTTTTTATCGTTTGACAATGTGGTTGCCATGGGGATAACGTATATTAGATTGAACTTTTATTGTTTATTCCCCTGATAACCCTATTAATTTCAGACGATTTTTATTCGATGTCTTAGAAAATTTAACCATTTCCATTGCATTTGTTCTTCAAGATAGTTGCTTTAGTTTTCTGTTGTATTATTGTAGGCCATCTCACTTTGAAACTTTTAAAAAAATTTTAATAATTCATTTTCACATTTTTCATTAATTCATTTATTTTAAAAGTTTTTTTTTTTGATACAATTCATTACAGAAACTCGTAGTTTTTCGAATATTGCAAGTTATCACAGAACATTTTAATTTATATTAATTATTAATTTTAATATCATTTATGTAATTATTTTACTTATAATATAATATAAAATACAATTATTATTATATATAATAATTATATTATATTCTTTATTTAACATATATATAATTATTTTTTATTATATTTATTTAGAAATATTATTAAATATTATGGTATTTATTTATTATTATTATGTTATATGAGTATTCTTATACATAATTTTTATTATATTACTTTATGATCATTATTCTTTCTTTTATATTTACTATTAAATTTTATGAATATTATAATATACTATATGAATATTAGATTTAATAATTATTATTAAATTATATTATACGATTATTATTATTTAATACATAATATTATTAGTATTAAATATAATTTTTGTTTTTTATATTGATATTCATGATTAATTGTTATCTTGGTTATTTCCATTCTATTCCTATATTCTTCATTTGAAATATATATTTCAATATATTTAAAAACAGTTCCTTAAAATTATTTTCCTGACGTTTTATTACCGCTAGGGTGCCATCTTTTATTTCATCTGACTCGTCAACGAGCACTGCTTGGAGCGTAACATCTGTATATCAAATTAGTTCTGGTGAAAATTGAAGAATATAACACTGAACACCATGTTTGGGCTATATAAGAATAGCAAATTAAATTACAGTTAAATTATTATCCTAGATCTTTGTTTCACATATTAAATTCATACGTGGTTTTTATTATAAAACTGATTCTATCTTATAAGAAACATAATTTGTGTGTGCATTATTCGAAAACTGAGAATCATTATGATTGAAATTGTTTGTATATCTCTATTAACTTTTTGCAGCAACATTGTAATTTTGAAAATTATTTTAGCAATAAATTGCTGATAGTAATACATTTTTAAAAATTTTGTGTAATATATCAGTTTTTGCATGAAAAATGCTTTATTTAAAAAAGTATATTTTTAATATTTAATGACTTTACAATGACCTTTTCTTTCATTGTTGAAAATCGTTGACTAGCAGGCACTGCTGTGTAATACTAAAATTTAGGGGGTTTTTTTATGTATGTGAGCGCAGTGGTTGTTGAGCTACGACGAAGTACTGTTAGAATTTCTAGTTGAAGGTAGGAATTGCGATCTGAGATCGATTAATCGAAAAATCAATTTCTCGGGCCAGAAAAAAAAATCATTTTTTTTTAAAATCGATATGTAGCACTGAATCGATTCAGTGAATCGATATTTCATCCTAGAAAATCGACATTCAATTTCTTATGTTTTGGTAAAAACCACAAAATTATTTACAATTAGTAAAATGAACCGGAATGTCAGGGCTTAAACGAAGAACTTAAATACTATTTATCGCAGGCAGTTGTGTTCCTGAAGTATGATCCTATACTTTACTGCAAGGACAGAAAAACTCTATAATCACGTTCACTCAATAGCCATGATGTATATGAGTATCGTAGGATCATCTGTTCCTTGTGAGCGTTTTTTTTCTCAATTGCCAGCAACATCGAAAGTCATGAGCTTGAATCGCTGTAGACTTGAACAGACTTGTTTTTAAAAAGCTTAGATATTAAGCATTGGGAACTATAAGCTATATTATCTATTTTTAAACATTTTAATGTAACAAATACATTTAGAAAATAAATGTCTTATTTTTTATACCTTATACTTTGATATGGTAAACAAATTATGTCGAATTCCCTGATCTAAAAAATTCCCAGATTTTGCTGATAACAGATCGTTTATTATGGTATTTTTCTTGTTTTTTATAAAATTTATTTATATTTACACTGTAAATGCAGACTTGAAAAAAAATCGATTTTTTAGAAATCGATCTTTTAGACCTTGATTTTTTTGTGGATCGATTCATCAGGTTACGATTCGAATCGATTTAAAAATCGATCTATTTAGGAAAGAATCGCCATCCCTAGTTGAAGGGTTGACTGGTAAGAGAGTATTGATCATTTGAAGTGTCGTCATATATGTATCATTCGCAATTCTCGAATAGCAAAAAAGGAAAAGCGTTAAGTGATTGGTCCTTTCGGGAATCCCCTTACCTTCCAGTTGTATGGCGCGAGGCCCAAATGTCTTCAGAAAGACGGATTGATGATTTAAACACTCATGCCAAGGATAACAGCTCGTACCTTAATTTGTCAATTTTGTTGAGAACTCATTAATTTCTTAAAATAATCTCGATATCAAATATTTTGAAATTTATCATACCAACATCTGAAATATAAGAAAAACTGCAGATATTATTTCTCTCACTTATTTACCTTTTTTAAAATAATTTCTAACATTCCATTGGTAAAAACTGAAACTCTATCCTCAAGCCATATGCAATTCCCACGTAAAGATATTTTATATAGAAAGTAAATCTATTGTTAACGCTATCAAAATTTATACTTTTTCTAGGTTACATGTTAACCTATTCACTAGAAAGTTGATAATTTATAACAAAAAATTATTAAAAACTATTTTTACTGTGGAAATGAAACTAGTTTTATTCTCAGTTCTAGCATAACACAAATTAATAAAGAAACATTTAAGTGTTAATCCACTTATAACTATGGGTAAATTGTCTAACCTTCCAATATAAATGTCTTTCTTGCAGTTGTTGCCGTACTTCATCACGACTACTTTGAGTTATCTGCCAGGACTTCCGGGCTTGTGCATGTGCGGCATCTTCAGTGCATCCCTCAGCACAGTTTCATCGGCCATCAACAGTTTGGCGTCCGTCACGTCGGAGGACTTCCTCAAGACCATCTTCCCCAAACTCAAGGTCACAGTCTTCCACAACAAAGTCATCAGTGAGTAATACAACATTTCAAATTTGAAAACAAATTTTTTTGCAGATAGGATGCCTTAATATTTATTTGGTTATTATTTACTGCTCTAAAAATCATATCTTGAAACAAAATTGCAGATAAGTTTTCCAAAATACCATTTTTCTGTAGAAATGATCTGGAAGTATCGGATACTTCCAGATCTTTTCCCAACTTTTTCACAGCTTTTCCCAAATGGGACGCCCCCCTCGGGGGCTGTTTTAATATGGGGGGGGACAAAAAAGTTGAAAACAAAAGATTTTTTAAAAAATAATTATTAATTTGTTGAAAGAAAACAAATGATTCTGACATAATAAGAAAAAAAAATACAATTTAAATATATAATACACTTATAAAATGCATCTGTACTGAGAATGTTTTTTATAGTTAATTTTTAAAAATACTATGTAAAAAAATTTTTAATAATTTCCATTGACCCCATATGCCCTCATATATAAAATTTTGTTAAAAAATTAAAATTTTCTTGATAATTTGTACGGTTTATAATTAATCCTTTAAAATATTAAAGGTCGTGATTGTTCCCCCCTTGCCTCCTTTTCCAGTAGGCGTATGTATGGACGTATTTTTGGGGGGGACAAGAAAAAAGGGATATATAAGCAAAAACTTCGAAATAAGTAAACCTTTTTTAAAAAAATTCAATTTTTCATTCCCAAAACCTTGGAATAATTTTAAAGAAGGGCCCTGGTCACTTTGTTAAGACGTATATATCGAAGAATTTAAAACTTTGGTTTAACGAAACGTTTAGATACGCGTGGCACTTTAAAACGTTAAAGTCGTATTGCAGATTTGCTTCAAAATATAATATTATTGAATTTAATACATTGTTATTGATGGAGGGGGGGCAAAGAAAAAAAGACAGAATATTTCGTAGATATTGAAAGTTTTCGAAGCAAAAAAACCCCCACTACGTTTTGTTCTTTCAGAAATACTCTTCCCGGGGGAATCTTTTATTCATACTAATTACTCTAGAAGTCCCCACTACCAGCACTGCATAGCCAGGAATAATTTTTCCCGAACAGCATGGTTTGTTTCACAGTGCTCCACAGTAACTCAGTTACAAGGTTATGAGCGATTCATCGGCTTCAAAAACCAGGCCAGGGTATGTTTTTGGGCAAACCAAAAACCTTTGACAAAATTTGGCATGATGGCTTGATATCCAAGATGATGCGACTTTGGGTTTTTAACAACTATCAAAAAATTTTAGCCCTACCAAATTTCGTGAATTTAGGTAAGATTGAAAAAAGTCCCCCACCCCCGTCCAACCTCAGTGGGTACCCAAGGATCTTTATTAG
>BMAV01018429.1:0-33724 GCA_019973955.1 Trichonephila inaurata madagascariensis
AATAAGTAATAAACTACAAATTTAAAAAAAATAAAATTACAAAATAACAATAATAATAAAAATTAAAATAATGCTGGAAACCACGGAACCAAATTCTAAAAACTATTCTCAACCAGCAGCAAAATCGGCTTGGTTATCATTGGCGCGCTTATCCATCTCGAGAAAAGGGCAAAAAATAAATCGCGCCAACTGGTGGCCGATTTTGTACTTTCGCCGAGTAGAGTAACATTTTATATTATGTGTATAAACTGTGTTGTAAATATATTGCACCATTTTAAAGTCCCATGGAAGACATCTGAGTTGATAACTCATGTTCCTAACTCGTACACCATCTTTAGCGAAGCTTAGCCAGAATTGGCTGCAGCCACAAAAATCTCAACATTTACTCCTTCACAAATATCACCTTATAATAATATTAATCATTTTTATCTCCCATGAACTGTATTTATTAATTAAATAGGATTTTTTAAATTATTTCATAAAAAAAATTAAACCATTGATAATCTAATAGTTAGCAACACCTACGTGAGTATTCTTCCTCCAACTTTGAAAGAAGAAAATATAGTGGTTAAATTTGATTATCACAGATTTGGCATAATTCCAAGAGTCCTCGTATATTTTTAGATTTCAAAGGTTATCAAATCTTGCAACATTTAACCAGGTAATTGGCACTGTTCACTAAACTGGACAAATTTTAATGCTTTTTAAAATTGGACTACAGTGCTGTTAATTAAAAAACTTTTTAATTCATTTAGTTGGTAAAATGTCTAAATAGAACTAAAAAACAAGATGAACACTAAAATTCATAAAACGTTTCAATAAATCAGAATACAAGCATAAAACTTGATGATTTGTTAATTTTTGCAAAAAGTGTTTTTTCAGATTCTTTAAGGCATTAATGATCAAATTTGTAAGCAACAACAACCCATGTCCACCTAACGACAAATTATGCAGTTGCTCATACTCACTGCTCAAACTTTTAAAACTGTAATTTAAATCTATTATGTTATTCTAATTTGTACTTCATCACTGAAGCTGCATTGTCCAAAACTTCACTGATACTTGGCAAAATATTAGCGATACAACCAATTTGACATAATTTTTGGGACGAAATAAATTTATTGCAGAATCACGAAAAACTTTTTTAGATATATAGAGAGGGAAAAGATGTTTTTCTTATTTAAATTCGTGACAGATTTATATTTCAAAAATTTGATACCATTGCTAAGACAGAGAAGACGAAAAACCAGTGATTGTTTCTTCATGTTATACTTCATTTCCATAGTGATCGGTTATATTCTTGAGAAATTGCACAATTATTATAATGATCTTAGATTTATAAAAATATATCCTAACGCGCCCATAATAAATCACACTGTCAGAAGTAACCAACACCATTTCTACAAATCATCATTCAAACTACCTCAAGAATTTTCGGTAATTTAACATTTCTGAAACAAAGATTGCTGAAAACTGATCCCATTTCGCCCCAAGGGCAGTTTATGATAATTTAAATAATAATGTGCAAAAGAAAGAAAGTATGAATTATATCAACTCTCAGTTATATAATCTGATATCCTAGGAAAAATGCGAAGCCTGTAAGGTGATCTGAAAAGATCTTTGCTTTGTTTGAGATATTCAAATATCCTTCCATCTTTTATTAACAGAAATTGTAAACCTTGAATAGTGAGGTCTGTGTTATTATCTCTAAAGAACGGTTTCCAAGGTAATCATTGCAATCTCGAAAGTATTGTCCAGGCAACTGCTTTAATTGAAAGAATTTATCTGAAAATTTTCCTCGGGCTTATAACAAAAGTTGACTCTTATATCTGGGTAATAATAATTGGACGTAAAGGGAAAAATTGATATGCTTGATTTCGGTTAAATATTCTGGAGTGTTAAAATCTTCTTGGGCTGTGTTGTGAAGTCATGGGTGCAATTTAAAATTCGATACAAAGTAAATACTAAGATTAACAAATCAGGAAAAGGATAAATATCGTCGAACAGAGAAGAAATTTGTAATAACATTTATACATTTTTCTAAAACTGGGAATTTAAGAGTTAAATAGAAAACTAATTTCTAGTGAAGTTAGTATTTATTAAGGTATCCGCCTACGTTCGGAACCGTGATTTTAAAAAAGCGCATAAATGGATAATTTTCATATCTAATGTCACTTAAATTAAAATACATGTATAAAATTGTTTTAAGGACACTCTGACAAAAAAAATTATTTAAATACAATATTTCAGCAAAAAATTAACTTAGAAAAACCTTTTTTCAAAATGTTCTCCTTTTGTGAAAAATTCTTCTATTATAATAATATTTTGCCTGTATATAGCTCAGATCTCTGTACAGAGACTCAACAATGATTTTTGAAAAATTCACATTATTTTCAGAGTTACAACCATTTGAAATAATGATCGGCGTTTTTTTCTTAAAATTTCTCCCCTCTGTTGTCGTAAAACATGGATAAACCCACTTTTAAGTTATATATTTCAAACATTCCAGTTGAACCTCTGTACAGAGGTCAGAGTTATATACAGGCAAAATATTATTATAATAGAAGCATTTTTCAAAAAAGGGGAAATATTTTGAAAATGGGTCATTCATGTTTCATTTTTGTCAAAATATTGTACTTAAATAATTTTTTATTTTAATACTATTCTTAAAACTATTTTATATATATTTTCTTATCTAAGTGACACTACATATCATAAATATTATCCATTTATACGCTTTTGAAAAATCACGGTTCCGAACGTAGTCGGATACCTTAACTTCGCACTTTATAGCAACTGGAGGGCTATTGGCTACGGACCTCGTAATTTTGAGCCTCAATCAAAAGTGACGAGGAGGACATTTGAACTTCCACCCCCTTACCGAACTTCCATACCACGCCAATGAGAAGACTGAGCGTCGACAGATTTAACGTGAATCAGTCTCTTTAAACAGTAGATCTTTATTGCACTAGGTTCGAACTCATGATATGTCGGTCCCAAGGCCGTGACAATGACCACTAGGGTATCGCAACCTAAATTTCTAGAATGAAATATAAACTACTGGCCATTACTTGCGCACTTCGCTGGGTATTTCATAATGTTATAAAACTATATGTATTGTTTTTAAGTTACTGATGTTGAAGTCTTATACATATAGCATTAAGCTTCAGATTATATTGAAAATCCTTCTTATACCCTTTTTCCCCCTTTTCTTTTAAAAAAGGGGGGATTTTAATTTTAGAACAATATATTTATTTTACGCACCCCCCTCTTTGAGTTTTTTTGCAAAACAGTTCTTAACTGATCCCTATTCAACAAGAAAAACATGCTTACAAATTTCTAGTCTGTAGTGTTAATAGTTCAAACACGAGAATTTTTTCCTCTTTAACGATCCCAAAACCCTCTTTGGAGGTAGAAAGAAACATGCCTGCCAAATTAAAAGTCTGTAGATCTAATATTTCTGGAGATCTCGTGATGAGTAAGTGAATCGCTTTTCTCCTTTGTATATAGATAGACTACGAGTAAGGCCATATTATGCAGTGCTGATTAATATTCGTAAAAAAAACATCAAACAATAATTGAAAAAGCAATTACGGATCTAATTTGATTTGGGAGTGCTACGAGCCAAGTTCTTTTAAATTTTACCGAAACATTACAATATTTATTGATTTTTTTTTATCTTGTGTAATTGGTTCCCCTGGAAATGACGTATTTGGTTAAATTTTATTTTTTTTCCCCTCTGTAACCCTTTTTTTAACAATTTTTTTATTAACTTTTCTTCCAGATATTCTTCTCTTCTTTGTTTCGCGTATTTAGAATTGGATGTTTTTTAGTATCATTGGGGAGTACGGGGTATTTTTAAAGGATAGAGGGCCCTGCTTTTAATTTTCCAAATTCCACATTTTCACTTAATTTTCTTTTAAGAATGCATTTTTTTCGTTCCCCGTCAATAAATTCATTAAAAGGGAAACCCATTTTTTGGGAAATTTCCCAAATTATCAGCAATTATTGATATTCATTACTAATTCATTTCAATGTATATTATATAATTATTTTATGCATAATAAATATAATTATGTAATGCAATTATTATTAAATATAATAAATATTATTATAAATAATTTCGTGATCAATATTATATTTTACATAATATAATTATTATTATATTAAATTTATATTAATTATTGATTGATATTGGTTAATTTTTACATATTTTTTTTTTCTTATTTGAAATATATTTCAAAGCAGTTCTTTAAAATTATTTTCCTGACGATTTGTTACTACTAGACCACCATCTTGAATTCCATATCACTAAACAACAAACGATGTTTGGCGCGTTTAAGAAATCGCGCCAATCCGCTTTTGGCGTACCTACGATATCAAATAGTTTCCGAATTCCCAAAACTCATTTTATTTTTAACTAGTAATCAAATAACATTCACATATCCTTTCAGACAGGATTCATATTCAAATCCCCGCACACGCGTTGAAACTTCCCTTCATTCCTCAGAAGGCTCTTCTTAAAATCGAGCTCAATGTTCGTACTATGTTAATAATTAAATTCGCCATTTTAAATAATGTTTATTTAGATTTTAGAACACTTGAAGGCATTGAAAGCACCAGGTCATCTGAATGCACTACGATCTAATTCTCTGCATATGAGAGTCAACGAATACGGTTTAAGAATCCATTTGCGTGTTGCTGCCTACGATTATGATTATTGGGTCCCATTAGAATTTCAGTCCATTTAATCTCCCGTTGCAAGATGAGGACACATCAACCTACTTTCATATCCACCATACTGTACAATGTGAGAGACCTATCTAGTCCATTTGAAAGTGTAACAACTCCAATTCATCCTCACTACGGTTTATTGATTATTAACATCACGCTTAGACGCAGCAAAAGAGTAGTTTGCGATGGAGCTCATTTTTAAACCATGGTCAAGTGGAAAGATTCAATTTTACTTTACGTCGCACTCTGAAGCAACACGAGGGCTAATGGCGGAATACCCAAGGGAACCGGGTCCTCCGAAAGGAGTTTAAAACAATAAAATGATCTCCCGGGAAACTACCACCCCCGTGTTCAGTCTTTATTGAACAAAATCATCTTTTACATTTTATACGGTAGCACACATTAAATTTACATATTACAAATTAAAGGTAAATTAAACGAAATACGTGTGTTATTGCAAGGTACACACATACAGAGCTGAAAATAATAATAAAGAACATAAAGGGTAAGAGAGAAATTAAAAAATAATGTATATTATTCCAGCATTCTTGAAAATACATCAAAAGTAATATAAATATAAAATGCATATGTACCGTATAAAAAAGAAGGGAAAAAAGGGTAGGAAACATTTGGGAAAGGAAAAAAAAGGAGAGGGGGAAAAACCCCGCTTGTGATCACATAAGAGTACCGACCCAATCCCACCTAAGGAATTGAATTTCAGATTGTTGAGGCAATTTTTAATATATGATTTCAGTTTAGAGTGAATGGAAGGATTTCTAACAATAGATTGAAACCAGACTTTCTTAGCCTTTTGTGATGGAAAGACCAAATGGAAATCCTTAGTCAAAGGGCATGCGAACACATAATGGTCAGCGTCCCCAACAAAACCACAAAGATAGTTGTAAGTAGCTTTTAATTTAAAGCGATGCAAATAAGAAACAAATGGGCCATGGTTTGTTAAGAATTGCGACCTCGACTATTGGCGGAAGGCCCGACAGACCTCGTTATTTTGTAACACAGGTCAAGTGATGAGGACGAGATTTGAACTGGCACCCCCTCTCCTAAATTCCACACCACGCCACAGCCAGTCTTCAGTGGTGCTAAGTTTCGAACTCATGACTCTGCAGAGCTCACGACCAAGATCACTTGGCTACCGTGCCCACGATCAACCATGATGAGAACTACAGTTATGAGAGGGCATTGAATCATCGAATTCACACACTCTCTAAACTTCTGCACCACACCAATGTGAAAATCTTGATTCTCGGCATAATTAAAGTGATGCAGCTTCGATGCATGATGATTGTTTAGAGGTATCTGGATTCAATTCGGAATTCGGTTGCTACAACGTTAACCAGAAGGTCGCGACGAAGACCATTCGACAGCAACGACTACCATGACTGATTTAGAAAACTCACAAAAATGACTGGTTCTCACGGCTACCCTTAATCATGGTATAATCAAGGAGATGGTAAAGTTTATATTATTAGTACTGCTTATATTGATTATTATTAAACCAAGAGCAGTATAGAAAATATTCATGAAGATAAATTACTAAATCTTTTCAGGGGAAATTTAATTAAATAAGAGGGCACATTGACCTAAGTGACTAAAATATCCATTTTTTTTTTCATCGCCCATTTTAATTGTGATTTTTCTAAACATGTGTACACACACACAAAATTTCGTAGCTCTAGCTGTATTATTTTGCCAGCTATTTGATTTTATAACTGTAGGTCGAAGCGAAAACCAACAATAGTGATATGTGCATTCAGCTTTTTCATTTATTTTGGTGACATTTAAAACTCTAAATAATGCTTTTTCTCGGGTTTATGTTTTTAACAAGAATCGTACATTAAAAATGATAATTTTTTTTTTTTACATTTAATGTAAAGCTCTGAAAATTGTGTTTGGTTGTTTTATAACAAGTTTGATGATAATTTGCATATAATAATGATTTATACGGAATAGATATTTTTTTAAAATATTCA
Organism: Trichonephila inaurata madagascariensis; assembly: GCA_019973955.1. Lineage (NCBI taxonomy): Eukaryota > Metazoa > Arthropoda > Arachnida > Araneae > Nephilidae > Trichonephila > Trichonephila inaurata. The sequence continues at coordinate 6,726 of BMAV01018429.1, forward strand.
AAGTTAGATGCATTTTTTTTTACTGATTTTATAGCGTCCTACACGAAAGAAAAAAATTGTAAATATAAAACTATATTACTTCCATCAACAGCAGCATTTCTCAAACTGTGGGGTGCACCCCCTCCCTAAGGGGTTGTGATAACCCTACGAGAGGGTGCGAGTATATTGCGAAGTCGAAAATTGTACAATAATTTTAAAAAATTATTAATTTACTCAAACAAATAAAATAGATTTTGACATAATAAATAGAAAATACACATTTACACTAATGCAATACACTTATAAATGTATCAGTACTGCGCAATGTATTTTATAATTAATTTAAGAACTAAGTTAAAAGTTAAGAACAACGTTTAATAATTACTAATCACCCCCAAGGTCTTGTCACATACAAAATTATATACAAAAATTAACACTTATCTTGATAAATTGTACGGTTTATAATTAATCCCTTAAATGTCAATTAAAAATTACGCAATTCGCTCCCCAATCCCACCGTTTTTTAACACTTAGGCGAATGCCTGTGATGTATTGGGGGGGAGAGAAAGAATAAAAAAGCAAATCCTCTGAAATAAGTAAATCTGTTACAAACTCTGTCAAGGTGCTTTTATTGTACCCCAAAGCCTTCGGAATAGTTTAGAATAGCAGTGCACAGAAGCGATCGTACTAAGGAAAGACGTATATTTACGTCCGCGGCAATTAACGCCCTGACTGAGCGTGAGACGTTTATATACGCCGGTGGCACCTAAGAGGTTAAAGTTGTATTGTAGTTTTAGCGTCGAAGTATAGTATTATTGTATACACACACACACACATTACATTGTTATTGTATGGGGGGCGAAGAAAATAATGATTAAATATTGGGTCGCAAATATTAAAAGTTTGAGAACCCTGATCTACAGAATTGTGAGGAACTTTTCTGAGAAAATAAGAAGAAAAAAAATTGTTCGGAAATATTAAAATTTGTAATAGACAAAAATTTTAAAATATTAAAATACTTTTAAAAAATTTAAAATTTAAAAATATTTGTACGTTTAAAAATGTTTTTCTTTTTAAATATATACTTCATGTATGTTCAAATATAGGGGGTTTATGTAAATATTTTAATATAAATATGTAACTAAAAAAATTGTGTGCAGTGTACAGTGTCCCTTAAAAGAAAATTTTCTGTTTAACAAATATTTAAAGTATTAATTTATCAATATTCATTGATTTTTTTTTCTTTGAAGTAAAAGAAATAACTATTTTACTTTCCGAAATTTCCGTTTTCGGTAGTTTATATTTCTGATAAAGTTCAAAAATTAGAACAAGAAATGATCTAAAAACAAAACCTGTAATCGTTATTTCTCTTCAGATCAAATTGATACGCCCAATAGCAATTCAATAAAATTTTACTTTTAAAAATCGTTTCTTGAAGTCAAATAGCGTTGCGTGTAATATTCCATAAAATATATACGTTACGAATGAAATTGAAAAATATGATATCCCTTCTCAATTTTTCTGGTTTCTGAAATTATTTTTTCGTTTCTAGACCTTTTTTTCTTTGAAAAAGAAAAAAAACACGCCTTCAGGTATAATTCGAACATTATACCTGCTTCAAAAGGAAATCCCGAGCGTACCGTTTCGGTTGCCCGCTACCTGAAATCCTATTTCCGGTGAAGTATAAAATACTTTTAGAAGCCTTCTTGTGAAGTCATTTTCTGCTCGGCATAAATCGTGTTCATACATCGCTATCTGAAAATGGCAATAATAAAAGGCAGCGAGTGGAGCAAGAACATCAAAAGTAATATAGTTCTTACGTCAGCGCGAGGATTTTAAATTGCCATTCGTTCTAGAAATTCCACCGAAAGATTATTTTTCAGATCCTTCTCAGGCAGTCTTAAAGTTCCATTTAATCTCGCCCTCAAATCATGGCAAATGTCTATGAGTCGGAACATGTTCCCAGTTTGCTAATAGAACTCTGTGAAAACTCTTTTAGAAATACATTAGTTTTGAAGGTTTTGCCTATGTAGTAGGCTGGTTTGAGGTTTTATAGAGAGAAAAAAATTATTAATCATAACCTCTACCTATATGCAAAAAAGATACTCTATGGCCGGGGTGGGCATTACGTCGATCGCGATCAACCGGTGGGCCGCCAAGACATTTTGGGGTAACCGTTTGAAGATTTTAGCAGGTAGTAATTATATACGGAAGATTGAAGATTGGCTGACAATACGCAGACTATAAGTCTTCTACTGACTATAACAACAAAAACTAACTTTAGATAAAAATGTTTTCTTTTTTAAAGTATTTTGAATTGTTTCATAATAAATGCATCATTCGATATTATTATTTTTTTAGCTATTATTATTATGTTTGTATCTTGCGTTTTGGTTTAAATGCGGTTTTAAAAGAGTTGTTACAATAGATAAATACATATTATGTATTTATTATTAAGTTATAATATGTAATAATATATTATATATAATATATTATATTACATATAATATAATATATAAATTATAATACATTATTATGTAATATATATAATATATTATTATGTAATATATATAATATATTATATGACGGGCTCACGCGTCTTTTCTTTAACATGACCTCTGGGTTCTTTGGGGGCCAAGATTAATGGCAAATCTTTTCCAACCAAAACCCAAGAAGCGAAATGTGAAGACGAAATGCAAATAAGAGAGCTTTTAAATAACAGAAGTTTCAGAAAGTCGAATGGCAATTTGGGGAGTGTTATGTGTGAAAGTGATACAAACGTGAATTGACAGCCAATTGTGAAATTACCTTGAAAATTAAGCCTTTAGGTCAAGGTGCATACCATTGCACGCGCGCCCAGACGTTTCTTCATAAGATTGAAACAAAAATTGGATTAAGGTAGGATTGATTATTTGATATTAGGACTTGTAATATTATAAGAAGTGAGAGTAGGAGGATTGAGTATTTATAGTGTTCTAAGTTACGCGATTCGGTTTAACTATTACTGTGTGTTTGTTCATAATAGATTCTCGCATATATAATATTATCTAAATTGTTAGACATTTAAGATTCATTCTTAATAAAGACATATTAAGAATTTTTAAAAATGTCTATTCTTTTTGTAAACCCTACACCTCTAGCTTACGCGGATAATCAAAGAAACGGTCACCTTAGGAGGGTGGTTTCACAATTATAATAATATATACACCTTATATAATAATATATACATTATTATATACCTTATTATATATATATAATAATAATATATAATTTCCTTACTTCACCACACTTACGACATTGGTCAGTAGCGCACACAAGAAATTTTCATGAAGGGGTGTCGAGAGTCAAGGCCTACCATTCTCGTATACCATATACCATTCTTCCCCAATACGTAACCAAACATATTTTTTTTTGATTTTATCGATTGTTGGGAACAAAATACAGCAAAAAATAAATTACTGAATAAATATAATTAACATTAATTTATAAAAAAAAATTAATAACAAATACTTAATTACATTTGACGTTCTTTTACATGGGATTATAATCAGTCGGGAAAAGAAATCAAAGGCTATGAGGGAAGGTCAGGACCCGTGGATTCCCCCCCTCTTGCGGCGCCACTAACACTGGGTGGACCTTAACACCTTGAAAAAATTAGAAGTAGCCCGTACCCTGGAAAAGTCTGTCCACCCCTGCTCTATATTATGAAGATTAGGAGAAAAAAATTAAATATATACATATAGAGAGAGAGATTTTAGACTTAAAATTATATTCTATAATATACAAGGTGTGGATATTAAATAACGAGACTGATGATACAAAATATTTTATTTTAATTTCATATATATTTACTTATTATAACTTTCAATATAACCCCTTCTCTATCCCCTCAACACTCCATGTCAGCGATACTCAAACTGCGGCCGCATGGTTACACGTCGAATAAAGAAATATTTACTAACAATAGACAGAAAATACCAAAGGGAATTAACAAGCATGCGTGCCTAGCACATTTCGACATAATCACAAAGTTTTTTATCAGAAAGCAGAACCAACTTGTTTAACCTGTCTTGGTAGAAATCAGGTCCCTGTTCATTGAGCCAGGTCTCAGCGGATGTTTTCACAGCACTGTCTTGGAATGTAGCAACACATCAGAAACGATATGCTGCAAGCTCAGTCCCAGCTCTGTTACCCGTCGATCATTTTGAATCGTTTCTGCAATTCATGCCGTGTTGGCATCTGTCACTGAAGAACTTGGTCGGCCGTTCCCTGCCATTTGGCGGTTTTCGGCATCCTGCCTATCTGATTGAAAAGAGTGACACCACTTCCCTGCATGTTGTCTGTTCATTGCTTCTTCACTATAAACCCACGATTTGACTGTGAACGTCAGGTGCGAGCACATTCTTTGCCCATAAAAATCGAATCACGGCTCACACTTCCAAACGAGACCAATTTCCTGAGCGTCTTGCCATTTCAATCGTCTTGAGTGTCTGAGAATTTTCACTACCTACCCGCAAACTAGCTGTATGACAAGTAGCGTCATTTGTCTCCACTCTGGTGAAACAAAATTTCTTCACAAAATATAGTTTTCAAATGCTGCGACTTGTAACCTTTTTTTTTTCTGATCATCCCTCGTATATAACCAAAAATGCTTATTATTAGTAAATGAGTACTGAGTAGTGAATAGAGTACAATGTACCTTACAATATATATATTTCATGACACCATCTCTCTCTCTCTTCCCCGTACAGGAGAATTAGTTCCATCCAAACTTTTCCGTACTCCGCTTTATCGTGCATTGGAATTTCGAAACAGTAGGTTTTCTTAAACATTTATAATGTTAAAGGAGCTGTTCAATGTACCTTAAGTTTTTTTTTTTCTTGTTACTATTTAGTAGGTGTCCTCTCATTACAATAAATGTAAGAAAGTACTGAAATTCCTGTTTCTCTTTAACAAAAATTACTTTGACTATTTACCAAAAAAAGCTCAGATACCTAAACTTCCTTCCCCTTGTGTCGGTACCTGACATAAAAATAAATTTCTTTTTATTATTATCCTCTTCATCTATACACTAGAGAATATCTTTTCCATGCAGTTAGGATTTGAAATCCTGAAACAAAAATTTTCTACCTAACCTATTGTATCACCCTAATCTATTTCGGGCTACTGGAATACGTCAAATTTGAAGTGTCCAAACTAGAAAGGACAAAGAAAAAGTCTAAATTTCAACTCCGCGAAGGCCGAAATTTCGTTTTCTTCTTTGGTAAATGTTTCATAAAATTTAATTCACTATTTTTGCAAAAGGTAGCGGTACTTCTACGGGTAATATTGGCAGCATCGGATCCGGGGAGGTGAGTTAAAAAAAGTCCCTGTTCACTACCATGTTTTTGGGGACGAACCCGTAATTTTGAACCCTGGTAAGTGGGTAAAGCACCTGACTGGCACCCCCCCTCCTAACTACACACCAATCACGGGAAAAGAAACAGATCCAAACAAGTTCGCGGTTGTTCTTTATTAAACATCTACTTATGTTTGTTTCCCATGTAATTCAATATTTAGTTCATTTCTAAATATACCATGTGGTTTTTATATATATATATATATATATATATATATATATATAAAATATATATATATATATATATATATATATATAAAAAAAATTATATTTTAAAAAAAGCCTTTTATTCTTTTTTCAAACAAAGATAACATCAACAATCACATTGAAAAAAGATAGATAAAGAGGGAAAAAACACAATCGAAAAAATATATATATATTCGTTTGTGAAAAGAAAAGAATAAGCCAATATAATATATATATATATATATATAGGTATATATATATATATATATATATATATATAGGAATATATATATATATATATATATATATATATATATATATATATATATATATAATAACTGAACTGGCGAATAGAATAAAAGAATGAGATTCTGTTTCAAAAAAAAATTGATGTTCTATTTCATCGTTTCATCTAAAATTTATTTATACCTGCTTCAACAGAACAATCTAAACATTTGTTCTCTATTTTTTTTGCAGAAAGAAGGGGAGTTGTGCGTGGTTTGTTAAAAAACAAGTAATATAAAAAAAATTAAAGTCAATTCCTTCTTAGGCCAACAATGAAAAATTTATTTTAGTTTCTTTTTATTAAACAGTAACAATATATATATATATATATATATATGCACGCATAGCAAAATCACAATATTAAGTGGCAAAATAGAAAGCAATTATCCTTTCTGTATATAGTGTTGGACAATTATTTTTGTGTTTCTTACTATTTATTCATTCATAAATCACATTCTCAGAAATTAGGCCATCCCAGGTAGGATTCGAACACTCGATCTTTGGATTAGAAGTCCAACGAGCTATCCATTGCTCTCCAAGGACACAACAAGCGATTTTCTTCTTTATATATGGTGTTGGACTATTAATTTTATTCGTTAATATTTATTCATTAATTAACTAATGAATTAATATTTGAAAAGGCTGTATTAACATCAAGTGTCATCCGATGCAAGTTTAAAAAAATGTATTTGAAATTGAATGGATGAATTGAAAGTATTTTATTAAAGATTGGAAATTTGAACAATATATATAGATACAGGGAGATTGTGAACTAATTGTAGGGAATTGAAAAAAAGATGACCACACTTTAAAAAGCTTTGTGAGATTTATGGAGAACCGTCCAAAACAATATAATACTATACGAGGGCATAACAATAAGATAATTCTTTCTTACTTAATTTCTAACTGTGTTCTCCATAATTACTTTAATTATCCTTAAGGTGAGATAAATTGCAAATTTCAATAGGATTTTATCTAAGTACTTAAGGTAGCCGACTACGTTCGGAGCCGTGATTTTTTTTGCAAAAGCGCATAAATGGATAATATTTATGATATTTAGTGTTTTTAGATTAGAAAATGTATATAAAATTGTTTTAAGAATAGTAGTACAATAAAAAATTATTTAAGTACAATCTTTTGACAAAAAATGAACATAGAATGACCAAAATATTCTCCTTTTGTGAAAAATGCTTCTATTATAATAATATTTTGCCTGTATATAACTCTGACCTCTATACAGAGGCTCAACTAGAATTTTATAAATATATACCTTAAAGAAGTGGGTTTATCCATGTTTTACGACAACAGAGGGGAGAAATTTTAAGAAAAACGTCGATAGTTATTTCAATGGGTTGTAACTCTGAAAATAATGTGAATTTTTCAAAAACCATAGTTGTACCTCTGTACAGAGCTGTGAGCTATATACAGGCAAAATATTATTATAAAAGAAGCATTTTTTACAAAAAAAGAACATTTTGAAGAAAAGTTATTCTAAGTTAATTTTTTTCCGAAATATTGTACTTAAATAATTTTTTTTTATCAAAATGGCCATAAAACAATTTTATACAAGTATTCTAATCTAAGTGACACTAAATATCATGAAAATTATCCATTTATGCGCTTTTTTAAAATCCCGGTTCCGAACGTAGTCGGATACCTTAAAGAGATCATTCCGTAAATATTTGAAATTTCAGCACGTTCGTTCACAACGAGTACTATCATTAATATTTCCATTATTTACATAAATCTTTCGATTAAATACAGAGTACATATGCTTCAGATCAAAGAAGAATCCAAAAACGATTGAAACAAAAAAATACTTGCATGACATTAAGTCTGAAAATCTAAAAAAAGAATATGAAAGTACTATGATAATACATGAATATTATTTCTTCTTTTATAAGATCTCTTTTCAATCATCTTTTAAAGTAAATTGCATATATTTCTCGAGCCCGATGAAAATCAATAGCGATAAAGGAAATAGAATTTTAAATTTTTCTTTTCAATGATGCTTCATTTTCTGTTTTCAACCTCGACAAGTCTTTCTTTTCCTTAAATTTAATAAAAGACCCAAAACGTCGTTTATTTTTGATTTTTATCATTTAACTTATCATTCCATTGAAGAATAAGAATTCTTCTAATATTAAAGAAATTTATATTTCTTTTCTATATATTATTTTACTCCAGATGCAACTCTATTGTACTCTTGCGTAATTTATAATCTTTTTAAACTGTTTATCATCAATTAAATAAAAAGTAAACCAAACTGCCAGTTATGGAGGAACAGCCAAATGGTTGTTCTGAAGGTATCCGACTACGTTCGGAACCGTGATTTTAAAAAGGCGCATAAATGAATAATTTTCATGATATTTAGTGTCAATTAGATAAGAATACATGTATAAAATTTTTTAAGGATATTTTGACAAAAAAAATTATACAATATTTCGGCAAAAAATTAACTTAGAATAACCTTTTTTCAAAATGTTCTCCTTTTGTGAAAAATGCTTCTACTGTAATAATATTTTGCTTGTATATAGCTCAGACCTCTGTACAGAGGCTCGTCAATGATTTTTGAAAAATTCACATTATTTTCAGAGTTACAACCCATTGAAATAATTATCGGTGTTTTTTTTTCTTAAAGTTTCTCCCTCTGTTGTCGTAAAACATGGATAAACCCACTTCTAAGTTATATATTTCAAAAATTCTAGTTGAGCCTCTGTACAGAGGTCTGAGCTATATACAGGCAAAATATTATTTTATAATAGAAGCATTTTTCCCAAAAGGAGAATATTTTGAAAATGGGTCATTCTGTGTTCCTTGTCAAAATATTGTACTTAAATAATTTTTTACTGTAATACTATTCTTAAAACAATTTTTATATACATTTTCTAATATAAGTGACACTAAATATCATAAATATTATCCATTTATACACTTTGGCAAAATCACGCTTCCGAACGTAGTCGGATACCTTAATGGCTGTAAATAAGTTAGAATATTAAAAAAAAGGAAATTTTTTAAGAAAATTCAATTTTGAAATGGGGAGAGAGATGAGTGAGTGGTACTACAAGCAACACAAGGGACTATTGGAGATGAACCTCGCAAATTTGAACCGTGGTCAAGTGCCGAGAACGAACCTGAGCTGGCCTCCTCTTCGAAACTCCACACCTCGGTAGCGGGAGGGATTTTGGGCCTCGACAGATTTCGCGTGCATCTGCTCCTTTACAAGGCGAATCTTCAGCGGTACCATGACTCGAATTTGAGATACGCTGGCCGCGAGTCCATGATCATGACCACAAGGCTACCGTGGCAACGGGAGAAAGATCAGAAAAGAGTTAAAGTGAAAATAGCGGCTAATTTGCTTTGAATTAACATCATAATAGAATAGCAATACGTAGGATGTTTGTGATACCCCGCGCGCTGAGGATAACATCTTGTCACCATCACGCGACCTATGTTTGAGGGAATGAAGGATTGACTACTAAACTCTGCCATAATAAAATTAGTTTATTATGATCTTAATTTATATTTAATAAAACAACACTAGACTAGGAGGCTTATGATCAGGAGTGATGCGACGTAAACCGTAATTATGACAAATAGCGCAATAAACCACTGTATTTATATTTATAAATTATTTCCTAACGTACTAGAATCCGCTCTAGTCTTAAAGTTTATTCAAACTGTCTTACCGCTATTTCCTCGGCGAACAGCTACAGTCCTTATATCTTCAATTCATTCTTCGATCCAACTTGATCCGGCTAAGGAGATACTCTTCTGGTCTCGAACCCACTTATTAATCAGCTTCACTGGCACTATTAGACCGACTCATAGAACTTCAACTAGCACTTTACCAAGAGCTTTACCTCTCTTTATTTAGTTTCATTTAGCGCTTCTCGCGAATACTAACGTTCCAATACATACAATTCCTAATCTGCATAACCACGCTTTCTTCTTGGGTTGTTTGGAAAGAATTGCCATTCTGGCCCCTAAGATATCCCAAGAGGATTATTAAAAGAAGTACCGATAAAGCCCCGTCACATGTTGATGATGGACCTCAACATTTTCATCTAAGTTCAAATAACGAAGTTTGACTCCAGAGCTCTGATACCTTGTGGCAGTCCATCCAAAGTTTGACTACTCAACTCGAGAGATTGCAACTCGTACCCAATTTTAGGATAGGATTAATTGACATAAAACAAAACACATGAGGAAATAACCATAAACAATTTTAATCACTTAAATTATTTATTTAATACTAGCCCTAATCAAGGTATACGAAAAAGATAAACTAATATAGATTCATCCAAGTGCTCTTATCTGTAGGTGTAAATAGGTTGAGAAGAACACTCCGAATTTAAATCTTCAAAAAAAATGGGTGAAAGATACAGATTTGGATTGACAATCGAGTCCGACACTCACAGCGATTGTCCCGAGAACTTCTTAAGGAAATGTGATTGCTCTTAAAATAAGTAAATGCCTAAACCTAGGCAAGGATTACTAAATAGCTGATTAAATCTATATATCTCAATCTAATAGTGAAAATTTCCTTTAACTTTGCTGAGACTGACTTTCTATTCCTTTGTCGTGACTCCGTGGTCGCTGGTGAAGTTGGAGACGTCGAATAAACAAATTGTATGATAAATGCACACCTTTATTTAACTTCCATAAGCTTGTTTAAGCAAAGGGAGTGATCAACTTAATTACCAACCTAAATATCTACAGGATGTTGCTGAATTCAACCAATAAATGCAAAAGGGGGCAGTAGGCAGCATGGGGGTGACAAATTCCCATAAAATATGGGGTCACAAACCACGTTTAGTTAGAGTAAAACACTAAAACAACTATGAAGGGTGATGTGATGAAGGTATGATAAAGTGGAAGAAAACGGGCAATAAGAGATAAGAAACGCCTTTAATAGACGTAAAGTATTTTAAAATACGAACAATGCCTCACAGCTCGACGTCAGAAATACAACAACAAGTGATTGTCACAGGAATTGTCCGAGGTGCGGTCACGTGGGTCACAGCAATTGACCAACGAATGACGGATTGTCGGACACATTCAAACAAATCTAGTACGCTGGCGATGATAGCTGAAGCGACAATGATCCTTGCCGTGAGATCATTCAGTGTAGACCCGGCGTCTCACGCACAAGAGATTTCTGATAGCCTCAGAAAATGAAATTCAAGGGATTGAGCGTAGAGACCAAGCAAATGCCCACCTCGTTCTTTCCATCGCCAGCAGTATGTAGCATGGAGGTAGTTACGCACCGTAATCGAAAAATATTCTGGAGTAGCATCATGTATGAACCACACGTTCTCGGGCGCAGTGACCGGTACTCCCAGTGGAAACTCCGGGAGAAATGGGAAATTTGCATACGTGCAGATCAGTGGGGCACACAATAGGGAGGATCCCTGGGTCAGGACTTCCCAACCCCTTGATTTTTTCGATTGATCATAATCCTATGTATATAGTACGTAAATTTTAATTAAGTATTTGTTATTAATAATTAATTTTATTAATTAGTGCTGACTATTTATTCAATAATTAATTTTTTTACTGTTTTTTGTTCGAGAAAATCGACCAAATCAAAAGAATATGTTGGGCAGCGTATTGGAGCATGATACGAGAATGGTAAACTTCCAACCTGGACCCCCTCACCCTTGAAAAATTCCTGTGTGCGCCCCTGGCGCAGGTTTTTTCAACCACAGTGCTACAAATCCCAGCATTTGTTCAGCCACGCCTCTCGTTTGGTTCATAGTCTTCCCGAATATAATTATCACAATTTTTACCTACTAAACGTAGTTTGTAGCCTCATATTCTATAGTGATTTGTAGTCCTTAAGCTGTCTACTATCACCCCTCTGAATTTGTCAATCGAATTCGGCAACACTATGTTTAACAAATAATTGAATCACTTAACTTTTGCTAAGTCCTGACCACAAGATATCGTGTTCAGTAAGACGTAGGATACTCTTTCTGAATCCGAGAGCTTCGATTATTATGAGTCTAATAATCAAGTTCAGTATCAGCTTTACGACCATCGACTACACTCGCACTTCACTACAGTGTAAATGGCACCCGAGATTTGTATAAATCTTGGTTCTTTTACGGGAAGCGATTTTATAAACAACAGTAAAACATTATTTTTCCCCAAAAGGATTAGTAAGAATCGCGCATAGGACCCGTTACACTTACTCACTCACTTTGTGACGGACTCACGCGTCTTTTCATTAACACGACCTTTTAGGTTCTTTTGGGGCCAGAATTGATGGCAACTCTTTTCCAACCAAACCAAGAAGTAAAGTGTGAATGAAAGGTGCAAATTAGGAAGCTTTTAAATATCAGAAGTTAGAGTAAGCGGGGCGGCAATTTGGGGAATGTTATGATAGTCCGTGATTCAAGTGTGAAGAGTTTTTGAAAGGTTAAGTAACAACCAACAGAAGTTACCCGTGACAGAGAGCCCTTAGGTCAAGGTGCATACCATTGCACTCCAGTGAACCGCAACTTCAACTAGGATCAGATTGATCGCTACTTCCGGATCTGGGATAGTATTGGAATTGAGCTTAGGTGAGTTAGTTATCGATAGTGGTCCGGGTTACGCTATTTCGGTATTATATATATTGTGTGTTTTGTCACCATAGATTCTCTCACATATATTATTATTATTTAATCTTTTAATGGTTTAAATTTAAGATCTTAATAAAGTCATATTAAGATCATGGCAGCTTCTAGTTCTTCATTTATACCTACACCTCTAGCTCATGCTGATAATCAAGGAGAAGGGCACTCGAGGGGGCGTCCTTACAACTTATTATATATTAGAACTAATTTACATTTCTCTTTTCCGCTATAAGGTGTGTTAACAGTTTATGATTCAACAAAACTTTAAAGAATTTTAATCCCGGGTTAGTTTCGTGAAGGAACCTCTCGAGATAGTCCGCTACAACCTCCCTTTCCAACTTCCTTTTCACGTCATCACAGATCGAAAAATTACCGGGAAAAAAAACTTTATCTTAAGGTGATAATCTACCAGCCATTTTGAATTCTGGGATGCAACATGAATTTTATGACAATTTTATTTTTGCACTTCAAACTAGAATATCAATTTGAATGCGATAACGTGCATAAAAAATGGAAGTTTCTGTGGAATTGTATTTTTTTTCCTACATTGAAAGTCTTTCTAAAGGGTTTTTAATTCATGAAAACCAAAAAGGAATCTTTAAAATAGCAATGAAAACCTTTTTAGAAAATGAAGATGAAAATGTGATTTCACAGAAAATCTTCATTATTTTTTACTATTTATTGCTCTTAAATTAACACGTTATCCAAGGTCTAAAATAAAAATTTTAAAAAAGTGGAACGTATTTTCATAGAATTAATATATTTTAACAAATGCATCGAAATATCTTTGAAATTTTAAAGTAAAAAAAGAATCGAAAACATAGCTATTGAAAATTTGTGACGCGTTTTAAAGGGTCAATGGAAAAAACCCATAAAATTTTTTTAAAAAAACTCTTGTTTTTGCCTGACTTTCTGCAAATTTTCAAACTTTTCATTCACGATTTTCTAGAGAAGTATTAAAAAAGCAAAGAAATAAAGTATTTTTTTTTCTTATTGTATTTTTAATGATAATTTTTATGTATACCAACTACGCGAGACCTATAATCTCTGTAAAAAATTATATAAGCGTTTTGAACAAATATATTTAAATTTTGATTTTTTTAATTTATTTACTTAAGTTTGTTTTTTAATTTTAACTTTAGAAAATTTGGCGAGATTTAATATTGCCCAAAAATTAACAGAACTCCTTACTGAGGTGATGCTTAAAACTATCTGAAAAAGGTGTGTTCAAGAGGTCTCAAAACTTAAATTTCTTCGTATTTTCAAGAAAGGTTTGCTTATCAATATATTTTGTAAGAATTTAATTTTTTGTGTATGTAAAGCTTATTTAACCTTATTAAAGTGCAATGATTATTAAGATCTAAAATAGGTATTCTAATATTTTTTCGTTCTAAATAAACATTACATCACTCTTTTTATCGATAAAATACTTTTAACACTGAAATATTCGATTTTTTTTCTACAAGCATCAAAGATGTAAATTTAAAAAAAAGACTCCAATAATTACTTGAAAAATTTCAGGAACCTATGAAGCAAATTTATGTAGAGCTCTACGAATTTAATACATATGTAAAGCACTTTTTATAAATAAAGTGTATACTAAAGATAAAGTAATTTCAATAATGCATCCGTGTTTATTTAATGCTATATAAAGATACTTGAATGAAAACAAGAGCCAGATGAGCTAAAATTCTCACAAAAGCTGCGACTTTTATTAACTTCTCAAGAACACTTTGCTACATTTTTTCAAGAATTCGATATTTTTTCGACGTCAATATCGTTAAAGTGAAATTTTCATTACGATCAGGAATGGATATTCTAATCTTATATTTTTTATTACGTACAAGCCTTATATTACTTTCTCTCCATGTAAATTGTTTTAACAGCAAAAATCTTGATCCAAGACTTAAAATTTAGTGTAAGGCTTAGAAAATAGATTCCTTTTTAAAAAAAAAATCACGAGCAGCTGTTGGGCAAATTTATTTAGAACCCTACTTATTCAATATAAGTGGCGAATTGCTTTAAAAAAACATTCTATCATATAATGTTCATTTCACTAGTGCACCTGCTGGCTTGATAGTATCTTGAATAAAAACAAAAACCAGATGAACTAAACATTAAGTTTTTTTAAAGGTAAACTAACTCCTCAGAGAGGAAGGAAAATATATTAGAACATTTCAATAATGTTATCCATTCTGCTGTCTCGCCAGATGTTACTGCAGTTGTTTGCCTAATTACATCTTCCTGAGCTCTCAAACTAAAAAAAGACATTATTAAATCTGATTAAAGTTCATACACATAGGATAAAATTAATCTCAAAACCGGCATGAGAGAAACATTCTAAAGAAGAATGTTTATCAGCTGTTTTTTAAAATTGACTCAACCACATTATGCTATTTAACATTTTGAAAAAAGTGAATGGTACAGAGGAAGTTTTATAGAGTTTTTTCGAGTGTTATGAAACAAATGTACATAACTGTGTATCTGTTATTCATCCACCCAAAAAATGGCATGTTTACTTCTGAAAGAAAAATTATAAGCATTTAAGTAAGAAAAAAAAGAGGTTCTTATATTTTTTTTAAATTAAGTTTCAGAGGATATGTAATCTTAATGTAATAATATGTGGGTAATAAAAGAAAAAAATATTACAATAATACAAATAACAATGAAAAAAAGAAAAGTTCTATTTGGGGGAGGGGATCTTTTTGGTTCTTATGTATTATACCTTCGATTAATGTCACGAAATTAAAAGATATCGCCAGGTCAAATAATGTCGCCTAAGCTGTCATGGTTTCCGAACGTGCGTGATTACAAATTCCCGCGCATATTCGTTCCGTATTTTTTAACAAGTTGCCGAAAATCTGGAAAAATTAAATACTGAATGAAAAAAAAATACAAACACTTAAAATAAACGAAAATATTGTTTCGTATTATAAAATATTCAATTATATTTAAGTTTCTTTTCTTTATTTTGAACCAAATTTACTTGACTATTTAAATGATATTATAGTTATAGATATTTCGACGGCGAATTCTCTTCCATATTATTATCGTCTGCTTTAATTCAATAAATATAATTCATATAACTCTAATTTTCTGATTACTTAATTTATTTGCTGATACAAAATCGTTTGTCGTTAAAGTTATGTTGCATAAGTGGCATCTTTTGCAATTATTTTAAATATGTTTTTGTTCAGTTGGTGAAAAGAATAATACATAATTGACGTTGGAAGAACTTAATATATATTTAACTTTTGAATATTTTCGAGATATTAACATTCATCTGGAGATCTTTTTGATTATTTGAATAATTCTAAGAAAATAAAGAATAAAAGAAGTCAGCAGAATTAACTTTGGCTACTTTACTGGGTCTACTTTTTCATGGAACATTTTGTGGAATATGCATATCGTTTTTTTTTTACTTCTTTCTTTGGATGTGGATACGTTTTTCCAAGGTAAATTTCTTTTTCCTCAGATAATTTTTTACACATACTCATAAAGGCCACCAATGATATTAGTATTGTTACAAATGTGAATGTATGAATGTTGGAGCATGCTGAGTATTCTGAAAGGTTTTTTGCTATACTTCCTTCGTTTGGAAAGAAAGCTGTGTTAAAATGATGCATGAAAGATGGTTTAATCGGATCATCGTATGTATGTCCGTACTGTAGGAAAATCATAAAATTAAGAAAAAGGAAGGGTAAAAAGGCAATAAATGATGGTTTCCAAAAAAAAGTACAGTAGAACGTCGTTTATCCGAACGTTTGAATCCAAAGCGTCAAATATCCGGACCAATATTTTTGTCCGTACCGTCATGTACCGTATATGAATACGTTTTCGAACAGTGCAATGTTCAACAGTTGCTTCGCGTTGTTTCAAGTGACGGGAAAACCCAAGATCAGGGATATTTGGGGAATTTCAGATTTAGAAGAGGCGAAAAAGACTTCAATGACGACCACAGGGAGGATATACCTACTTTGTCCAATCAATCCCAGGATTTCAAGAATGTGATGAAGAAGATGTAGAAACCTGGATGGTATGCAATGCAGAAGACTGTGGATTTCAAATGCTAAGTGGTGACGAGATTGTGACTTCCGTGCAAGAAGAATCCGACCCTGTCAACGATGAAACAGATGAAGACGAGGACAACAACAACGAAAGTAGCAAGGGTGCATCAAATGCTGACGCGTTTTCTGCGTTAGAGACAGCTATACAGTGGTATGAACAACAATCAGAGTACTGCCCTACTCAATTACTGCTGCTCAAGAGAATCAGAGACCTTGCAGCAAAAAAGGGAAGGTGTCAATGGTACAGCAAAAAATAAGTGATTATTTTCCACAATAAGGTAATATTGCGACATTTTGCACCTATTTTGCTTTTTCTTTAAGCACGTTTCCCGCATGTGATGATTTTCAATATTCGTATAGTATCCGGTTTCATATACGCCATGGATCGCATTCGGTTTTTGGTTAAACGAACAATCGCGTACCTGAACGGTGTCCGGTCCCAATTGATTCGGATAAACGACATTCTACTGTATTTAAATTTTTCAGTTTTAATTTTTCAATTGATTTTAATTAACTAAATTAGTTTTATTTAATTTTTTTATTTAATTCTTAATTAATTTTTAGTAACAATTTTAAGTCTTACAAAGTATTTTAATTTTGCAATAATTTTCAGTTTTAAAAATTTTTTAAATGCTTTTTTGTGATTATTTCACTTTTCCGCCATCTCGAATTTCGCGCCGTTACATTATGTCTTCTAGAGCAGTGCTCCGCAACCTTTTTATCGCTGCGGACCGGTCAACGTTTGATAATTTTACCGCGTCCTGCTGAGGGTGGGACACGTTGATTGTTTATATTTTAGATTGTTTTGATTTAACAATTTTAATTTAGTTACGTTTAAATATAACTTCAGAATAAAATATAGTCGCACCAAAAATGAATAAAAGCGATTTAACGTGGGTGGAATATAAAGTGAATTCCGTGGAAAATTGCGCTAATCCGAGAAAAATGCACCACTTGAAATAAAATGGCAATAGTTTAATGTTCTTTAGGCGGCCCGGCACCATTTGATCCATGGACCGGTACTACCGGTCCGCGGACCGGGGGTTGCGGATCACTGTTCTAGAGGATTGATAATTCGAAGGACTACACGCGCGCAAGGGGCAAGTTGGCGATTTTTTTTTAAATCTCGTCAATCAGGAACCGATTCTACCCTTTCACTATTGTCATATATGTATTTCGAATATTGCTTAATTTTTTTTTCCATTTGTTTACTCGTGCTCATCTTAGCATTTTAATATCTATTGTCTTATAATGCATTTATTACAAGTTGTTGTTGTTACTAATGCCACCTGATCGGCAAAGCCAGATCGAGTCCCACGAAATTCATCATGGTAAAGGCTAAGTGACGCCTGTCGTTAGCCGTAGCTTTGAGCACCATACAGGTGACAGTAATATTTGGCTCGATTTCACCCCAATTTAGAGGGAGAACACTCTGGGGATTTATTATAAGTATTTAAAAATCTTTAAAGAAGCTTATATATTTGATAATCAGTTCTTTTAAATATTAAATATTTTATGAATCTCCGATTAAAATGTTGGGAATCTAACCTTACTGAAATTCTGGTCAAATAGTTAATGCTTTGTAAAAATTAATCTATCAAACTGAACAAGTCAATTTAAAATTTACCGCACAACTCTATTGAGGGCAACTTTCATTCAGTGTGAAATTTTAACCATACACAATCGCTGTTTATTTATATAAATAAGTAGAAGTTTGAAATTTAAAATATTCCTATTTAATAGTTTAAAAGTAAATTTTTCCTTGACATGGAAAAAAAAGAATGAGTTCATTAAAACTACACACACAGAATCTTAAACTCTAGTTTAAAATACTCAGGTTACTCTTATCTTTCATATTAGCCATAATCCTTATTACAATTGTTATTCGAAATTAATTTCAATACAATAGTGTAAAATAATAATGTTTTGCAATAAAAATCGAACAAAATTTTAAAGTTTAATTATATACTTTCAACAAACCTGATGATTATTTCAGCATCTATTTAACGAACGCAACACACACAAGAATACTGCATATAAATAAGAATAAATTTCTTTTAGTTATGGTTCCAGTCTATCGAATTTTTAATACCGATCATTAGCAACTATAAACTTTGTTTATTTTATCTCTCTCAAAAATAATTAATTCGACTTTATTTCAATATTCTGTAAATTATTAAAAACTCTTTTTCCATTAAAGAAGGAAATTTTTAATAGAAATGCGGAAATGGAATAACAACGCAACTGAAATTTTTCTTTTTCGAAGGAAAACTGCTTAATACTATGTTTTTAAAATTAAAGACTGTGCAATTTTCTAATTGCTTTGTAAATGAAAATCGTCTGTGTCTGCGAAAAACACAGTGTTTTTTTTTTCCATCTGCTTCGTTTTTGCTTCGTCCTTTTTAAATTTAAATGAAAAATTCTCCGTTATATTTGTAGATTTCCTCTGTTTGAATTAAATATTTCTAAAAATAGCTTATCTTCCCGGGTTTTTTTCCACTTAGTTTAATAAATAAAGATAATTTTTCCATTTTTAAAATGATTGTTCTTTAAAACACTTAAGGTATCCGACTACGTTCGGAACCGTGATTTTGCAAAAGTGTATAAATGGATAATATATATGATATTTAGTGTCACTTAGGTTAGAAAATGTATATAAAATTGTTTTAAGAATAGTATTACAATAAAAAATTATTTAAGTACAATATTTCGACTAAAAATGAACATAGAATGACCTATTTTCAAAATATTTTTCTTCTGTGAAAAATGCTTCTATTATAATAATATTTTGCCTGTCTATAGCTCAGACCTCTTTACAGAGGCTCAACTAGAATTTTTGAAATATATAACACAGAAGTGGGTTTATCCATGTTTTTCGACAACAGAGGAGAGAAATTTTAAGAAAAAAAGCGCCGATAATTATTTCTCAAATGGTTGTAACTCTGAAAATAATGTGAATTTTTCAAACATCATAGTTGAGCCTTGGTACAGAGGTCTGAGCTATATACAGGAAAATATTATTATAAAAGAAGCATTTTTCACAAAAGGAGAACATTTTGAATAAAGGTTATTCTAAGTTCATTTTTGCCGATATATTGTATTTAAATAAAAAAAAAATTTGCCAAAATGTCCTTAAAACAATTTTATACATGTATTCTAATCTATGTGACACTAAATATCATGACAATTATTCATTTATGCACTTTTTTTAAAATCAGGGTTCCGAACGATACCTTAATGCTGTGAAGGAGATTTCTTAATAACATTAAGCTCAATGCCTCAAATAGCTGTATAGAGCTTCAATATTCTGATAAATTTGTTACTAAGCTCTCTACTACAGAAAGGAAATGAAAGGAATTGGTAATTTAAAATACGAAATTTTCAAATGCTGTGAAAAAATCAATTATTCACTCTAATTTTGAAAGACATCATAAGTTACTTTCATTCTCTATCTCTTTCTCTCTCTCTCTCTCTCTCACACACACACACACACACACAACAACAACTATTGCTTAAAAAATTTCACACATTTTCTTTTCGAGATTTGCTTACATAAAATATTGTTATGAAATTTTAAAATTCGAAAGAGTTTGACGTCGATAAAAATGAATTCTGAAATCAGGCTATGTATTAATGTGTTGGGTAATAATGTGTTTGTTGTCCTATACAAATAATTTTAAACCGTTTATTTACATGAAAGCAGCGGTTATTTTTATTAGGTACTTTTCATTCAAATGTTATGTAAGTGCGGAGTGTTATAATCGTCGTATAGTAGTATACTAATTAATATTTTTTAATGGGCTGCATTTTAGCACTCAAGCCTTTGCAGGCACAGCAAGTTCCTTCAAGTGGGAAAGTTATTTCAGTGGTGGCACCATTTAGTGGCGGCTCTCGCTACTAAATTTTGGTGTTTGAATTGATTTTTTATTCAACCTCTCGTTGGAGGTTAAATATTGCCTTGATTTAATCTTGCCGAGAGTATCAGAGAAAAACTGATACTTATGTGCCACATAATTAAATGTCATCCCTGCCTGCGATTTTCCCATCCAGAAAATCTATCGAGTCCAGCCGGGATCGAAACCTCAACCTTTAATATATGAGGCGAACGCGCTACCTCTAAACCACAGAGATTAAACGTTTATAATGTTAATGGTAAGAGTATTAGTAGTAGTATCATAGTTGTAGCATTAATATTATTGTTTTACTTTTAAATAATTGATTAAATGTTTCTTTTATTCAAAAAAATTATCATTGAAACACTACACGTGCATGTTATTTTCCCTGCAGTAACACTATCCTTGTAAAAAATTGAGTTTTACCGGCAAAGTTCGTTTCCTAGCATGAAAGGAAAAATAAGATTACGGAAGCCCTAGAACTGCTACCAGGGTTTCCAGATTATGACTAAATCACCCTTGGCGACAAATTTGTCAAAAAGAGATATCGCTAAGGAATAATCGAGAAGTCTGTGGGATCGTCTTTTCTGGACATTTCCATGGGCTGCATTTCCTTGAGACAAAGGTCGAGTCAGTTCAGAAAAGATTTGTGTTTGTTATTTCTTTGTCTGAGTTCCTGCTAGAGAGTCGATTCTAGAACGTTGTAAAGCTTGTTTATAACGAATGCGATTTGCACTATTGTAAATAATTTTTCAATATTTCTTTGTGTATGTACATGGATTCACCGTCTTCACGTTGTCATCTGTATGTTGCTTTTCACTAACGCAAATTTGCAACATTATTTTAAACTTATTTTAATTTTTCATTCGCTTGCCAATCCTCTTCAATGATCCATTATAATGTAATTTAATAATTGCACCGGTTTTTTTTTAAATTTAGCAGTTCTATGAAATTAAATTTTTCTTTATAATTTTAAGTGAAATAGCGTGAAAGTTAGAATTAAAAAAATGTTTACGTCACAGATTTAAAATTGAATAGTAATGTATACAGTAAGGAGCTAATTTAAAAAAAAAAAAAAGCAAATTTATTGAAAATAAAATTTTTAAATTTAAAAAAATGAGATGGATAAAAAAATTAAAATATGAAGAAAAATTCGTACTGTTACGAATTTTGTGTAAATAGTGTAAATAATTTGTATATTTGAGTGTTTAATGCATTTATATTACTCTATGTTATGTTTATTTCATGTTAAAATTGTACCATTCACAAGCAATGCCGCCCCTTACGTTATAATGGCGATCCAATGAGAACTTGGCGAAATCTTGGCGGTAGAGCCAAGTTGGCATCATTTTTGGTGACCAAGTTGGCGGCCAATTTGGCGACTTTGGACCAATTTGGCGTCATTGGCGACCATGTTGGCGAGTTCGGAACCCTCGGGAATCTTCTAGAAAATAGTAGATCTCTCCACTAGTGTCACGTTCAATGACACGAGCTGTTATATATATTTCTGGAAGTTTCTGTCGCGCTTATAAAAAGATGCTCGCCGGTACGGCGAGGAGTCTGGATTAAACCAGCGAGTAGCGAGGACTGTTTTGACTAGCGATTAGCTCAGCTGTGCTTGTGAATAATCTTTACTTATGTGTATTTTTAAACACTGTTATTGTGTTTGATTGCTGTTGAAGGTGTGAAGACCTTTGGATATTTACTCTGTGAATATCGCTGCTGAATCCTGTATTTAAAGGATTGGATTTTTGATAATAAATTCGCATCGCTCTTAAAGAACTGTTTATTTTCTTTGTGATTGTTTTGCATAAAATCCCCGAACCCTCAGATCTAAGTAACAGTACCATTAATTTTCATTTATTTCAAAAGTATATGAAAAAGGCAGAAATCGTAAAATCAATAAAAGGTAGAAGTCATTTCTGGGTTTAAAAAAATGTTAAAATTTTAGAAATGTAGCAAAAATACATCTGTAAAATATCAAAAATATATATAATATGAATTGAAAAATATCGATACTAAAAATAAAATAATAAAAATAGGGTCCATTATATTTCGTAATTTATTCAATTCAACAACAAAACTTAGCATTAATTTATACTTGGTGTTAATCTATATCCTTGTATTCATAACATATTTTTTGAACAAACTAAAAAGTACTATAGCACAATAATTACCCATAAGTATTTTAATATTATCTCAAAATTAAAATACAAAAGAAAGATACCAATTTAAAAATTAAGAAGGTTTTTATTTTAACAAGTAGACATTTTAAATATTTTAGCTCTAGAAATTTTGAAAATTTTTTAAAACCTTAATTATTTTAAGGCTTTTCTAATGCAGAAGACAAAAACAATTTATTGTTTTATTTCTAAAAGCTTTTTTAATATAGGTGTATACCATTTTTTTTTTTTTGTAAATTTGACAATACGCTTGTTATTACTAAGTTAAAATAAAAACAGAAATATGTTTCGAACACAAATATGGGCGGATTCAGAGTTTCCCAAATTCAAAAAACTAACTTTCAAAAAATAAAATTCTGAGACATATATATATTACTTTATACCGAACAGCTTGCTAAGGAATTGTGGAAATATTTCAAAATCTACAATATCTACATTTAAAAGAAACAAATTCTAATTTTTTTTTATTAAAAAATACTTTAGACAAATTCCGTACTTCATATTTATTAAAAAAACACTTCATATTAGAGTTAAAACCAGGAATCCAGATTAAGTATAACTTTTTGTTTGTAATTTATATTTTATTGTAAATTTTTCCTTTCACTACGAATAACCTTTATAACATATTTTCTACTTCTATAAAAAAAAATTTAATATAAAGAAAGTCATTGCCACCAAAAATAAACAAACTTCCTGTTTCAAAGAATATCTTGATTAATTTTATCGTGATAAACAAAAAATCCCAAGAATATGCGGAGAAAAACCTCCCAAGGATTTTAAGAATGTAATAAAAGCCATTGTTTCTAAAAAGTTACTTCAAATTTTTCGCATACAAAAGAAAAATCTATCTCATTAATGTCTTTATTTCTGTATAATGATATACAATGGTGAAACTCAAGAGAAAACGGACCATTCGACAAAACAAAAATAGTAAATTCCTAAAAGTAAACTTTGTAATGGAGGGGGAAATGTTTTAATAGAAACAGAAGTAGTTAACTTCGGCTTCTATTCTATTTTCTGTCAGGTGTGATGAAGTTATTTACATAATTACGTTTCTCTACGATCCCAAATTAAAGCAACTACGTTATTAAATCACGCGAAAAGTCTGATTCTGCTTTTTTGATTAATTCGGAATTCTTGTGTGGAAAAAAAACAATCAAATCTGCAAGAAAATTCTTTACTAAGAAAGAATATGAATAAATTGCCGGAAAAAATTTCTTGAATAAAGGTGACTGACAATGTTCGAAAGCGTGATTTTAAGGTATCCGAACACTTTCGGAGTACTTTTTTACAAAATAAAATATTTAAACACTATAAATGCTTTTTAGGACTCCGTACTAATAAATACTACTATGTAACTAACAATATTTAAAATAAATTATCTGAATTATATACAAATATCATAATTATAAGTGAGATTTTGCAATATTTTTGAAAAACTTCAA
Source organism: Trichonephila inaurata madagascariensis (assembly GCA_019973955.1). Classification (NCBI taxonomy): domain Eukaryota; kingdom Metazoa; phylum Arthropoda; class Arachnida; order Araneae; family Nephilidae; genus Trichonephila; species Trichonephila inaurata. The sequence goes on from BMAV01018429.1 coordinate 30,788, forward strand.
AGCAATTAGAGAAAAAAGTAATAAACATTTATTAGTAAAAGTATTACTAAAACAGAGAGATTAGAGATGCATTTACACCTAGAAGATGTACTAAAATTTTAATGTTTTATTAAAATTTTAAAATTTTAGAGATTGAGTAAACATTATAAGAAATACTACATTATTTATGAGACCATTATTTAAATAACAAGCCATAACTCAAAAAGCACTACAATAAGAAATATTTTAATACAGTCCTTAGAAGATAACATAAATAGCAGGTTCAAAAAATTTCATAGAAATACATTCGTAACATTTTGAGTTATTTGACTCGTCATGATAGATTTTGAGTAATTTAAATGCCCACTTCTGGTAGATCAAAGCCCCACTTCCGGTATTTCTAACTTTATAAAATTGATTGTAACTTGAACTCTAGGTAGCATAGAAACAAAACAAAATATATTTCGTAAAGCCAAAAGATAGCTTTTATTCAATAAAATAAAAAACAAAAATATCTATCTTGACCAAATTTGGGTCATTTCCAACGTGTTCGGATACCTTAAAAAGGCGTATTAAGGGATACCTTTTTGATATTTAGCATTAGTTGAATTAGAGCATACATATAAATATATCTTAGGAATAGCATTAAAAGAAAAATTATTTAAATGCAATTTTTTGGCAAAAACAAGGGGAAATGTAACATGCATTCAAAACATTCTCTTTTATGTAAAATACTTCTGTAACAATAATATTTTGCCTATATATAGTTGGAACTTCTGTACAGAGCTTGAAATAGGAGAGTTTTGAGAAATTTGTACTTTAGAAGTGGATTTATTCATATTTTGATACATCAGAGACAGTAAAGTTTTTTTTTGTAAAAAGAACACAGTTTTTATTTTATTTGATGGTAACTCTAAAAACTATCTGCGCTACTAAATTCCTCAAAGAATTCGTACACAAATTAAACTATTTACCGTAAAATCCGGTGTATAAAGCGCACTTTGAACACCAAAAATAAGATCGAAAATTAAGGGTGCATGTTTTACACCGAGTATAAAAATGATAGCTTTAAAAATAACAAAAAGGATGAGTATAAAAAAATTTGCTTCTAGATGTATAGAAACACAGTTTATTTAAAGGAAAGGAAATGACTTGCCTTATGAACAAAAAGTAGTTATAATTCTAGAAATATACCATTTTTCAAAAGTCTGGGATAATATCTCGAATAAAAATGACTTCAAAACATAAAAACAATGTATACTAATATTTCAGATTTCTTAGTTAAAAAGGAGGTGCGCGTTATACGGCGAACATTCTAAAAATCTAAAAATTCAGCTTGAAAGTATGGGTGCGCGTTATACGCCGGATTTTACGGTAATTAATCATGCAATGTTAATTAATAATTCATTTTCATTCTTGTGTCTAATATATTTCAAGATCTTCCAAGAAATGAATAGTTAAGTTCAGAGAATTTTCATTCCGGTCCATGCTTTTATTGATTTTAATTTACACATTCTAAAATTTTGTATTAAAAAATACTATCAAAAATTATTGTGTATTCCATTTTGCTTCGCTGATTTCAAGAACAATTTAAGTTTTAATACCTAGTTTTCTCCTCTAATTCATAATTCATCTTTAATTAGAATGTATTTGACAGACAACCTTGCAGGGTGGGAAGAGCGTACACAGACGTCAAGGAATCATATAGAAATGGGGGAAAAATCCGTTTCTAAATCAATGTTTGGGCCGACAATCTTGGAGACTGCCTCGTTGGATCGTACCTGTTGCCCAGTCCTTTTCGAGGGTAAGCGATTTTTTGAAACAAGCCCCTCAAAGGCCAACCCAAGGAGTCAGGCGAGCGTTGAGCGTCACCCAATCAGAGATTTTCTCTCCCGAGATAAAGCGAGGCAAACCCCTTTTTCAACGCACCCTTTTGAATCACAATTTTCTGATCCCCAATGTTCCCCACGCCGCCTCCCAAGTGCTACTAGCATGACGAGGCTCATCCACATTATGGATTTCACGTCCGCCAAAAATACTTCAACGTTATCTTTGGACAGTGGTGGATAGGTCATGGTGGTCCGGTTCATTGGCTTGCCAATCACTAGACCTATCAAGCATGGACTTTTCTTCTGGGGTTGCATGAAGTGTTTGGACTATACGAAACACCCTTTCCTTCACTTGAAGACCTCATTGCTCGAGTATCTGTAGCTCCTAGATGGAAATGCATAAAAAAAAGGTTTCGAATGTAAAAAAAATTTCCCTGCAGGCCCCGTGCCACCAAAGGGCTTTGGGTTATAATTTCGAGCACCTGTTGTAGTGCAATCTTTCAATAAAATGCTTTCTGCTCCATTAATCTGTTGCTATTTCTGCTCTTTCTCTCTGTTTCTTTGCACCATAGCTCGTAACTACGGCATTTGCACCCCTGCATTCCTATATTATTCTGAGTCGTCTCTGTACCCCCTACACACCCTGCAAATTTATAGGTCTTGTAGTGAATCCCCCTGAATTTATATATATATATATATATATATATATATATATAATTATTATTATTATTAATTATTATTATTATTATTATTATTATTATTAAGAAACTCTAAAAAAAGAGAAATAACTATAAACGTAAAAGTGAATTTCAGGAATAATAAAGATCTATTTGATTTACAAAGAAAACAGCTTCTCCATTAACATTTATAAAAGTTTTTTTGATTTTTACGTTTTCAAAATTTTGCAGAAACCAAACAATAAAAAAGAAAAACAATTACATTCAAACCATTTTTTTTTTCGATGTATTTTTATTTTTAATTCTATGATCAAAAATCTTATTTTAATGAAATCTTTAATCATTCCTTTGTCATGTTTTTTTTTACTTAAGGCTCTGTTGATACTGAAATTTAACAATGAATCACATCCCAAATACTAATATTCTCTGACCGACTCAAAACAAATCCCCAC
>BMAV01018430.1:0-12752 GCA_019973955.1 Trichonephila inaurata madagascariensis
CCAAACCTCAGTAAGACCAGAGAATCTGAGGTTCTTAGTTCGAATCGTCTCGACAATGAAAGAAATTCTTTTTCTTATCCTCTAATATTTTCGCTCTTTCGTCTCCCTCTAATGCAGCTTTTGAGTTGATGGAAAAGGGAGAGAAACGTGACAAGAATAAATACTTTGAATTTGTGGAATGCTTGTTATTTTCTCTTTTTCGGAATTTAATTTTTTTGAAGTTATACTTCTTTTGGGGCGTTAGAAAAATAGGATGAGGGTGAATTTTTACGATGCGCGCACACCATCACGGATGCGAAATTGCTTTGTCTAGAAATATACAAAACAGGACAAATCATTGCCGCCTTCAAAATTCTTAGGAAAAAATTTCTCTTCACTTCCCTGAAGAAGAGGAAACCCGTGATTCAACTGGAGATCTCTCAATCTGCAGTCAAATACTTTACCACTGAGCTATACACCCCGTGTTAGAGAACCTTTGTTTTGCGTTCCGTAGGAACGGATACGAAAATGCTTTGTCTAGAAATATGAAGAACGGGACAGATCATTGCCGCCTTCGAAATTCTCAAAAAAATATTTCTCTTCACTTTCCTGAAGAGGACACTCGGGTTTGAACCGAGGACTTCTCGATCTGCAGTCGAATGCTCTACCACTGTCCTAGAGTTTTTAAACTAGAGCTCAACTAGTGTTTTTAAAACGCATAACTTGGAAGTCGGTTTATCCATGTTTTACGAAAACAGAAGGAAGAAATTTTAACAAAATACGCCGATAATTATTTCAAATGGTAGTAACTCTGAAAATAATGTGAATTTTTCACAAATCGTATAGTTGGGCCTCTGTACAGAGGTCTGAGCTATATACAGGCAAAACATTATTATAATGGAAGCATTTTTCACAAAAGGACAACATTTTGAAAAAAGGTTATTCTAAGTTAATTTTTTGCTAAAATATTGTATTTAAATAATTTTTTTGTCAAAATGTCCTTAAAACAATTTTATACATGTATTCTAATCTAAGTGACACTAAATATCATGAAAATTATCCGTTTATGCGCTTTTTTAAAATCACGGCTCCGAACGTAGTCGGATACCTTAAATATTTCTCGCAAAAAGGGAAATAAACGAAAAACACAAATTTTTTTTTAAAAAAAAAACCGTAATTTTTAAGATATTTTATCAATCTTTGTACAGATTACGAATAATATCGTTCTACACACAGAAAAAAAATATTTTTTTTTCGGGCTTCCTTTTTAAGTTAATGCCTTCAAACTTAAACAAACAACGGTAATTTTTAAATAAAAATAATTTTTAAATATTTCTAGCCAAAAGGGAAAAAACAAAAAACACATTTTTTTTTTTTAAAAAACCGTAATTTTTAAGTAACTTTTTTAATCTTTGTACAGATTACGGATAATATCATTCTACACACGGAAAAAATTTTTGTGAGATTATTTTTATAAATAAGGAAGTTATTGTATTTAAATTTTTAGTATTTTTTAAAAAATCGTAAAAAAAAAGTTTTTGATATACAATTCAATATTTATAGCTGCACCTTTTCTAGTGTAACTTTTCATCAATCGTAACGGGCTGAAATTTAATGCCTCAAACTTAACACATCGATTACACACTACCGTTTGGAAAGAAGCCCGTTAGACAACTAAGCTACGAGTCTTTTGGGAAGAAGCAGTGAAAAGACCTTTAAAATAAAAAGATAAACAGATGTTCAATTTCGCATTGCGTTATTTGTTAAAAAAATTTTCCGGGCTTCATTTTTAAGTTAATGCCTTCATATATCAATTGCAAACAACGGTCATTTTTAAACAAAAAACTTAAGAAAAGTAATGCTTACATATTTCTCGCAAAAGGGAGAAAAACGAAAAACACATATTTTTTTTTTTTAAAAACCGTAATATTTTTAAGATACTTTATCAATCTTTGTACAGATTACGTATAATATTGTTCTACATACGGAAAAAAAGTTTCATGAGATTATTTTTATAAATAAAGAAGTTATTAAAAATCATTAAAAAAACCCCCCAGTTTTTGACATTAAATTTTTTAAATGACTGATTCTAAAAGAGAAAAGCATGAACTTTTTTAGTGCAAAATATTTTTTTCATTAACGGATTCCTCGGATCATTCCCGAAATTTTGGTACCTTCGGTGAGTTTCTGCGTCGTGCGGTTCGTGGGAAGATACACCTAGTCGTGTAGTCGTATAAATACGTTTGTTTACCTTCGGATTTTAATAGTGTAGACTAGCTGTATGGCCCGGCATTGCACGGGCGTTTTACGATTGCATAACTTTTTGCTAATGGAAATTTTCTCTTCCCTCTCGATGTTATTACTTCCTGCTTTGTTTGATTTCTATATTTTGTCATTAAAATTTCCTTTTTCGAAATTTCCCCCACGTCTTTGTCCCGTCGGACGGGTCTGTTTCCCTTCCATTTAGCTCGGCTGTGCACAGGCATTTTCCAAGATTATAACTTTATCCCAAAGAAAATTTCTTTTTACCCCTCATTTCTGGGAGAGGGTGTATGTGTGATGTGAGGGATTTCTATATACTTATGTCATTAAACTTATATTTTCCGAAATGTCTTCAATTTCTATTCCTTTACAGACAGCTTTCTTTCTCCTCGGCTTAGACCGGCGTTACACGGGCTTTTTCGTGTATAAACTCTTTTTCCCTCTTTTTTTCCTAGTGATAAGATCTTACTTTAAATCTCTATTTTTTCGATTTGTAATTTATGAAACTAATCTAATTTTATCCACAAGAGAAAACAGACAATGTACGATTTTATCAAATAATGAATGAACATATTCTTATAATTAACTGTTGAATTAATATTTGAATATGTTAATAAGTAATAAGAGCTCTCTCTCTGAACAATATTACAATATGCAAAATAGTGGCGATGCAGTCGGAATATATCAATCACGAGAAGCCTAAAAATGAATGTCTCAAAGCAAGGCGGCCATATTCGCTGCATGCCTGAGATTAGAAATCTGTTATAGCAAAATTGTAACAATCACCTCCAAGCATCATTTGACTGAAGACCTATGACGGCGAACTAATGAGAGACTAGATGGAGGAGTAAGTCAAACAGAAGTGACTATTCATATATTTTTGCAACAATTTCTAACTACGGATTCGGCATCCAGGAGGTTCAACCAAGGACGACCACTCGCTACCACGAGTGCCTATGGCAGATATTTGTCATTATGAGCACGAAGCAATTAAACCTCCATTCCGGCTGTACTCAGATCCTTTATAACTGCCAGCTCTAGATGGTCAACCGTGTGTCGGAGGCTTCACGAACGGGGTTTGTAAGTGATGTGAGAAGCCATAAACGCACACTCACATCACGCCATTAGCGGAAACGTTTGCAGTGAGCTCGTTAGCATGTCCACTGACCGCGTGGTCAATGTAGGGCTGTTCTCTTTACGGATGAGTCCAGGTTTAGCCTCGAAAGCGATAGTAGGCGTATTTTCATTTGGAGTGAACCTGGAACACGTTTTCATCCATGACACATCCATGAAAGAGATGTATACGAATCAAGCAGTGTCTGTGTTTGGGGGCGTATCTCTTTGGGTGGACACCCAGATCTCCATGCCTTTCCCCGTGGAAATGTTAATTCTCACTCCTATAGAGATGACATCCTGGATGCTTATGTGCGCCCTTATGTTGTGGCTTTCGTGCGACAGGATAATAATGCGAGACCAATCATACCCAAACATCCCTATCGAGGATGTTTGGGACTCTCTAGTACGATGTGTAGATGCTCTCAATTCCCCTTCTAGGCTCTTCCTAGCCACTATTTCAAGTGGTTTGGAAGAGCAATGGCTCGCACTTCTTACAGAATTAACAAACCGCATATTTGAGAACACCACACATCGTTGCATGTGCTGTATTACTTCTTGGGACCTTCATACCCCATATAAAAAGTACCTTTCCAATAACAAACTGACACATCCAATTTGTTCATTATGTACATATGCTGATTACTAAAACAATATAAATGCCTGTGATTTCTTTTTCTGCTGTTTTATACCTTCCTATGTGTTGTATAATGTGTATAAGTTTCATTGAATTATGAGTATAACTTTTTGAGCTATCGTCATTTTTGTGATTTTTCCTTAATTTATGATAACGAGTGTATATTCAATAAATACTTTATAAAAACTAAAAAAAGGTTTCATCAAACTTTTTAAAATTTTTTTTATTGGTGCACTTGTATTATAACTTAATGATTTATATCATAGCCTAGTGGCCGCAGTAGCCAAGTGGTCAAGGTATCAGATCGTGGAAGGCATGTCATGAGTTCGAGCCCAGTAGCACTAAAGACCCGCCGTGTAGGGGAGCGATGCATATTAAATATATCGAGAGCTCAAACGTCCCCCGTTGGTGTGGTAGTTAGGAGAGGAGGGGTACCAGCTCAGGTGTCGTCCTCGTCACTTGACCATGGTTCAAAATGGCGTGGTCTGTCGCCAAAAGCCCTCGTATAGCTGAACAGTGCGACGTTAATATTCACTCACTCACTCACTCACTATATCATAGACTATTCCTTTTTCGATACGATAAAACTGAATTCAAATTTAATAAGAAATTGACATAAAACGTAATAAAATTCAGTTGGTTGAATACCCTTAAAATATTTAAAGTTCTTTTTAATCTGTTCCTAAACATTTGCCTTTTGATGACTTGATTTCTTAAAACATGATTCGTTTGTGACGAGAAGAAAAATATTTAAAAATATGATAAAACTTTACAATTAGATATGTTAATGCTAAAGTTAAAGAGTACAAACATTTAAAATAGGAAAAAAATCAGAAATTTTTTGCTAATTTCAATAGATAAACATTAAAAAATATTGTATGCTAAAATTAAAACTAGAAACTATTTATAAATACTACAAGTAATGTTTTTTTTTTCTGAAATCTAATTCCAATCAGCCATCAATATACTTATTGTTGTAACTCTAGTTCAGCGGCGCTGCAGTCGCTTGTTTTCAAGTGTATACAGTATTCCTGTCTGTCTTGTTTGTGTTGTAAATAAACGTTTGCCCTTCATCCGACTGGTGGTATCATTGTAGTCGCCTCAACTTCTGACAGGTAAGAGTGAATTTATTCCATTTTTATTGAATGAAAATCGAATTGAAATTTTGAAAAACGATAATGAACGAATTACGAATTTGAACATTAATTTGAATTTGAATTTGAACACTTATTACTCTCTATATCATAACAAATAATTCAAAGTTGAATGTGTTTAAATTGCAGTCACTGAATCCTTTGTTTTGTGTACTTGAATAATTTTCTTTATTATGTTACTCATGTTTAACCCCTTAAGAAGTCAATATTTTGCCAAAAATATTCCAAAATAATGCACATTTTTTTATTGCATATATCTAAGCATAATTCTTAACAAAATGTGGAAACAGAAGAATTTTATTTCAATTTTAAAGTTTTCACACTATTTGTTATTTTAAAATTGTGGAACACAGAAACCTCTAAATAATGTTTGCATTTTATAAAGACACTTTGCATGCTATGAAGACCGTTTCATATATCTTAAAAGAATTTCTCTCATACTTACAAAAAAATTTCATGTTTGTACCTTTTTTACAGACGTATATATATATGTAATATAAAAATAGATATATTATTTATAAGTTTTAACCTAGACCTTGGATGATGCAAGATCATGTAATATTTCGTCAGCTTTTTCCCTCCAAACACTAATCCTTCCCTATAGACTTAGTACCACCTCTGTCTAGGGGGACAGAACCAATAGACTCCTAGGGAGCTCCATAAAGCATGTCTTTTGGGAAATTTCACTCTTCGCTATCTCTTCCGATTTTCCCCCATATAAATACCTTTGTTCCCCTAAGTCGGGGTTCACCTACCTAATATTAATAATGTAAATATAATAAATCTAGAGAACTACGATCCAAATCACAATAAGAAAAGGCCCAGAAGGATACTTCTGGACTCTTATAATCCTCCTTAATAATAGTTCTCGGTCATTCCCGAGTGGGAATGACCCCCTCAATAGCTAATTGTTTTTTAATTTATTATTTATTAACTTCCATGCGACCCACTCAGGCTTCCGACTCAATAGTTTAACTTTATCCGACTCCAGTGCAACGAGAAAGAGTGTTTGATCACTGCAACCGAATTCCCAGTTCCATGATTTATTGCTCTCTCTACCACTCCATACCCTCAAGTTAGTCCCGCCTACCTTCCACGTCCAGACACCAATGGGAGCTTACGCAGTCAAGCCAGGCCTCTCAACATCCCAGAGCCCAATACTCCAAGTATGGGACGGAGGGACGCATCGCGTCCCAGCGCCCAACGATGACCAGCGATGTCAAGTCGGGGTTCTTTTGCCTTTTAAAAATTATTGTAACACGTGGCTTCAGTGCTCTTCCTATGAAGAAAACCCCGTACACTCAATAAAGATTTTAAAGTCCATAGCTGTCGTTACTGAGTCGTTAAAATGTGTCAAGCCGGTAGGATCTCAACGAGCACTGAAAGTAACGGAAAAAGTTAACAAATTTTTAAAGTAAAAAAGTTACTTTTAACAAAGTTAAAAAAAAAAAATTTCAACGACCCAAGAGTGGAAAAAAAAGAGGAGCTGTTCATATTGAAAGTCAGCGAAATACCAAGAGTTATATCTGCGGAATAATACCCAGCTGAAAATAGTAGCAATACCCGATAGAAGCCCTTCTGTTAAGATTGGAATTGAATGGAGACAAGAGCATAGAATCACCAACGGAGTATAACACGTGGAACATTATTGCACTTCAAGGTCGTCGTATCTGAAATTCCCGTCTGTGTTCGCATTAATAAATCAACGCTTTTCTGCAAGTCTTCGATATGCGAAGGACATCATGAAATACAAGGAATTCGTCCCCTTCTCTTCAATCGGTTTTTGATTTTTGGTGAGAACTTTATGTTGTTAATGCTCCTGAAATAGGTTTCTTTTCATAGATTTCATGAAATTGTGTTTAATTTCAAGCAATGGTACTTGTGGAAATATTTATGACAACTTCTTAAAATTTGAATTTAACACATTTAATTAAAGTTGATGTTATTTGTATGATTTAAAAGTAAAATGCAAATTTGTGTCATGTCAATAAGTAATTTGATTTAAATATTTAGGACGACTATTTTAAAATTTGAAGGTAACACGTTTATTGAATTTGATGTTTTTTGTATGATTTAAAAGAAAAATTGAAAATAATTTGAGTATAATTTGATATCATTGATAATATTTTATTTTATTGTTTTAAAAATGTATTTGAGTGATTTTGAAATAATTCGTGTTGCACTGAAAGAAAGCAAAGCCTCAACGATTAAGTTGCATGATAGATTAATTTTTAAGAATGAAAATACGCGATTAAATCGTAATAGAATTTTGAAGGATTTAATTTTAAAATTGGTGATAATGAATTTTTAGAGATGATAAAAGAAACAGTTGATAAGTTTACGTTAAATGAATTAGTTAAAATTTGTGATGTTTAAGTATCGATAGTGAAGGTACGCAATTGGAAATAGCAAAAAATATTGTAGCTTGCCTTTGCGATTTTGAAATACTTAAAGATTCCTTAACGACTGAGGAGATATTAGAAGAAGAAACAGATGAATTGAGGAAATGTGATCAATCAGTGCAATACGAAAATAAAAGCTGTGATATGATAATGTGTTTAAAATAGATAGCAGTGTTAATAGTATAAATAACAAGTATGAACAAAAAATAATAGTGAGTTTTAATGATATCGAGAGTGTAATAACTCCTTTTAAGGGTGAAAGACATGAAAATGTTTTACATTGGATTGAAAACTTTGAAGCCCAATCGGAATTACTCTCGTTGTCTGAAGTTCACAAATTTATTTATGCAAAAAGATGTCTTAGGGGGAACGCTTCATTAGTTGTTAGGAGTGAGACCGGTATTAATTCATGGAAACAATTAAAAGATCTGTTAATGAAAGAGTTTAAAATATCTTTCAATTCGGCTGAGGTTCATGAAATGTTGCAAAAACGTAAAATGAAAAGTAACGAATCCCCTTTAGAATATTTTTACTCAATGAAAGAAATTTCACAGCAAAGTAGCATTGACGACCAAGCTTTAATAACTTATATTATTAAAGGAATAAATGATTCAACACAAAATAAAGCAATGTTATTTGGGTGCACTTCTATAATAGAATTTAAAACTAAGCTACGAGTGTATGAGACATATAAAAGAGAAATGAAGCAATCAGAATCGTTTAATCGTGTACCTAACGTTAGTAACGAGGTAGGAAAACGGTCTCAAATCCACCGTTATAACTGCCAACAACAGGGACACAAGTCCTACGAATGTAAGGCTAAAATTAGAAGCTCCAAACCTAAGAATTTTAATTACACGAAGGTGTTAAAAACTCCCACGACACATACAGTACAAGATTTACCCCCAAACCCCTGTAAATTCTGCACACAGTTAGGAATAATGAATGCTTTTCACTGGGGATATTCATGCATTAATAAACCGTGTAGAGCTGAAACAACAACTCAACCACAACCAAAACAACGACAATTACTTGTATCCGGATACTTAAACAATAAAACGTTCGTACACAATAAAGGAAAAGGTAAAAAGCATAACTCGAATTCATTCAAAGAAATATTGCTAAACATCGATACAGGTTCGACTATTAATATTATTCCTGCTGCAATGGTTGAGAAATTAAATGTGTCGGTTGAAGAATATAATGTACTTAATGTTAAACAAACTAAAGGAATCCTGAAACTTAATCAAACATGCACTTTAGACCTTAAAGTTGGTAGCTTGGTTAGATCGGTACGGTTTTTCATACTAAACACTGATTTACCTTATGCTCTCTTAGGGTTAAGAAGTTGTACTGCATTTCAGTTGATAATTGATTGTGTGAAACAAGTTGTTGTGCAGAAAGGGAGAAACTTGATCAACTTCTCCAGTTCAGAAGGCAGCGATTTGTCTTTGCATATCAATCCGGAAAATAAGGTTAAGGAAGGTATTTTTGAAAGTGAAATGAAAAATGATAAAACTAAAGAATGTAGTATAGTAAAAGGTAAAAAAGGAAATTGTTCTCAGGTAAAAAAGAAAGAAAAGGTAAATAAAGATGAAATAGATGTAGTAAAAAATATAACGAGGAAAAACAATGTACTGAAATTTTCGAATATATCCGAGACGGATTCTGATAATGGGTGCACACGTTGTCAGATTGAAGTCGAAGATAATTCGGAAACAAAAGACTTTGGAGAAAATTTTGAACTAAAAGAAATTTTGGAATGTTATGAGGATGTGTTTGCTAAAGATAAATATGATGTTGGAACTATAAGAATAGAACCACAGAGAGTGAGACTAACGTCAGAGCTACCAATATCATTACGCGCATATAAAACGTCACCAAAACAACAGGAAGAAATTGATAGTCAAATTAATGAATTATTAAAGGCTGGGATCATTAAAGAAAGCTCATCTCCCTATTATGCACCAGTAACACTTGCTTACAAAAAGGATGAACAGAAAAAGAGAAGATTGTGTATTGATTTTAGTAAATTAAATCAAATCACTAAATCAGATGCTGAACCCCTTCCCTTAATTGAAACACTTATAGATAAATTAGCTCAAAGTAATTATTTTTCAAAATTAGACATGGCTCTGGTTATTGGCACATACCAATACATCCAGACGACACGGAGAAACTCGCTTTTGTTACCAATAGTGGATTGTATAAATGGCTAAAATTACCATTTGGCTGGCGCAATGCGCCCAGTATCTTCCAAAGAACGATACGCCGAATCCTCATTAAACATAAAATTAAATTTGCTGCAAATTATTTTGATGACATCATAATATTTTCCGAAAATTATACAGATCACTTAGAACATATCAAACAAATTTTTACCATTTGCAGATCAGAAAATATTAAATTAAAATCATCTAAGTGTTCTTTTTTGCAAACTAAAATTCAGTTTTTAGGATACGAGATTTCTAATGGCATTGTCACTCCAGATAACAGCAATATTGAGGTAATTAAAAATTTAAAACCACCGACTGATGTTAAATCTTTACAAAGATTTTTAGGTTCTATTAAAACGTATACCATAGGTTTATAGATAAATATGCCATGATTAGGCATCCTTTGAACCAATTATTAAAGAAAGAAATTTCTTGGAAGTGGACAAATGAATGCCAAGAATCTTTTGAACTTTTAAAACAAGCTTTGATTTGTAAACCCATATTGAAAACATTTAAGCCGAAAAATGAATGTAACCTTTTGTTGATGCAAGTTTAACCGGTGTAGGAGCGGTTTTAAAGCAACCAGATAGCAGTGGTGATCTTCATCCAGTAGCATTCCACTCACGCTCATTAAAGGATTATGAAAAAAACTATGGGATTACGGAACTAGAGTGTCTTGCTATAGTTGACTCTTTAAATAAATTTCACCATTATCTTTTTGGACAAAAATTTACCATACATACGGACCATGCAGCCCTAGTCTGGCTCAAAAACGTAAAAAACTTAAAAGGAAGATTGTTCCGCTGGTCCTTACAATTAAGTATGTATGAGTATGATATTAAATATACAAAAGGTACCACAAACTACGAAGCAGATATGCTCTCTAGGGATATAACAGAGAAAAACACAAAAAGTGACTGTATTGCAACAAACCACGTGTCTCAACTATTGCAGTTGGAAGAAATAAAAGAGGCTCAAAAACGAGATAATTTAACAGGAAACTTCATAGAAATTAATAATGTCTTATGTATCCGTAAGAAAAATTTTACTAAAATAGCAGTTCCCTATTCCTTAAGATATAAATTACTTAAAAGTGCTCATGAGAAATTTGGTCATCCCGGAATTCAAAAAACAATTAATTTAATCACTCCAGTTTACTATTGGCAAAATATAACTGAGGACATTACTAATTTTATTAAACATTGCCACACATGTCAGGTTAATAAAAGATCTCGACAAAAAAGATTTGGTCTCTTACAGGCCATGCCTCCTGTTGATGAGCCATTCCACTTAATTGCGATAGATAGTGTGGGTGGTCTGAACTATTACAATTCAACAAAAAAATATTTAACTTTACTCATCGATCATCATACTAGATATATCTGGACATTTGCATCAAGATCAATTACTACAGAAACATACACTAGTTTTCTAACGCAAATTTTTCAGATTCAAATACCTAAAAGTATTCTAAGTGATAGAAATGCAGCTTTCACCTCTTCTCATTTTAAAAAATATCTTAAACATAATAATATTAAACAGTTATTAACTACAGCTCATAGACCAGAGACTAACGGTAAGGTTGAGAGGTTGGGTCAGACAATAGTCACACGTTTAAGATGTAAAGTTAATGAATCTTCAAAAAAGGTCCCATGGCCCAAATTGTTAAAAGAAGTAACCCAAGAATATAATTTAACACCCCATTCGGTAACTAAATTCCCACCAGCATATTTAATGTACGGCACACTACCTTTTTTCAAAATCCTTTAGAGGGAAATATTTATCCTCCAGTTGAAGAGAGGCTAGACAAATAGCAGTGGAGAGAACGAAACTATATCATGAAAGAAATAAAATACATTATGATGCAAGATTTGTTGATGTAGAGTTTAGTCCTAATGATTTAGTTATTTATGAAGAGTTCAAATATCCAAATACTAGGAAACTTTCTCCAACATTTAGTGGCCCATATAAAATTCTCTGAAAAATTTCGGACGTCAATTACGAAATAAACAAAACAAAAGCTCATAAGAAAGAGAAGTCGGAAAAAGTGCATGTTTCAAAATTACGAAGGTATCATGCATCTGAAAATTTAAAGTTAAATCATGAATAAGTTGTATATAGTATTTTTTGAAATATGATGATAGCGTATCGGACTGTGTTGTATATAGTGTTGCTTAAATTTGTAAAATTGTTGTATTGATTAATGCGCATAATTGAAAAAATGTTGTATTGTTTTGTATCATAAATGCTCTTGAAAAAAATGTATAATTTTATACGATATGTACTTTTGAAAAATTGTTGTATTTTATTATATAGTGTATATAATCTGTGTATTGTAACATTTTATGCTAATCTAGACATTAGAGAAAGTTATGATTGTTATTTTGTGAACGGAAGAGCTAGCGAATAGGGGATACTTAATTTTAAACGGGTTCAGTAGATTTTTTTTAAAGGGGGGATGTAATATAAAAATAGATATATTATTTATAAGTCTTAACCTAGAACTTGGATGATGCAAGATCATGTAATATTTCGTCAGCTTTTCCCCTCCAGACTTGGTACCACATCTGTCTAGGGGGACAGAACCAATAAAATCCTAGGGAGTCCCATAAAGCATGTCTTTTGGGGAATCTCACTCTTCGCTATCTCTTCCGATTTCCCCCCATATAAATACCTTTGTTCCCCTAAGTCGGGGTTCTTTTGCCTTTTAAGAAGTATTGTAACACGTGGCTTCAGTGCTCTTCCTATGAAGGAAACCCCGTACACTCAATAAAGATTTTAAAGTCCATAGCTGTCGTTACTGGGTCGTTAAAATGTGTCATATATATATATGACATGATTTTAGAGTCAGAAACAGACTTAGTTTTTAACAAGGTCTTTATTTGATCAAAGTTACACATCATCTGATGCAAGAGGTAGAGAGAGAAAGAACGCCACCGAATAATCTTAAGTGGATTAAACACTTAAAACACCGATCGCGGCGTCCATG